>JBBPBX010000272.1:7469-28058 GCA_038048925.1 Garcialebias charrua
TTTAAGCAATATACAAACTAGAAAGCATAGTTTCCTAAAATGATTGAGGTGGCAATTTACATATTGACACGGCAGTGGCCATCTTGGATTTTGACTTGGCAACCCAATTTTTGAGTGAAAATTTTACACCTGCTACTACTATATGGGTCTTTTCATGCATAAAAACATCACTAGAACAAGCTACTGACCAGAGCACATTTACAAACAGCTGTATGATTACCTTGAACATAAAAGGCTGGTCTTGAAACAGCAATGCGATGTACTTGTAATCAGCATAAGCCCAGTACTCTGAGTAGGAGTACTCAGAAAAAGGTCCCACATCCGCCCGACCCCGAGTCCAGTGGAGAAACTGAGCCATGGTGGCATCGATGTAGGAACACTGAGTCTCAAATAGGGGGGCTAAAGAGTGAGGGACAAAAAAACAAAACCAGATAAGGCACTGAATAATCACTGGAAGACATGCAGTAAAACATTCCAGCTGACAATAGTAAGATAACTCTTTATGTAGCAGCAGCAGCGTCTCAGCACTGTGCATCATCAAAGGTCAAGTATTTATTATATTTTTTATGACAAACTAGGCTTTTTAAATTCTCAATACACAAATTGCAGCTATGGCGGACACGTGGCCTTTATAATCCCCGGCAACAAATGCCTTCTTGTCATTTAGTGCAGCTGATGATAAAGATCAATTCAGTTAATGAGGTTGGACCAGATGACACGCTCTGTCATTTATGAGACAATCAGCTGTGACGGCGCCAAACGGAAAGCTAAATACAGATGTTACTAAAAAACATTAGCCTGGCCCTCGCCATTCCTACGCAGCTCCGCTCAATTCTCATTTCCCTTCACTGCTGGGTCTGGCATTTCTCCCATCCACAAGGATTTCTCCGGTAGGTTTTGACCGGACCAATCAGAGAACAGAAGGCGGAGTTTTGAACGACGTCGACTGACGTCGTCATTCAAAATGGCTGCCGCCACGAAGGAATTTTCAATAAAACAAGGTAAAAAACTATTATTTCTCTGCTGAGAAAAAATAGATTTCATAGCTGACGTTATATCAGAAGTGTTCCTGAGCAATCAGAGAGCAGAAGGCGGAGTTTTGAACGATGTCGACTGACGTCGTCATTCAAAATGGCTGCCGCCACGAACGAATTTTCATCAAAACAAGGTAAAAAACTATTATTTCTCTGCTGAGAAAAAATATAGTTCATAGCTGACGTTATATCAGAAGTGTTCCTGAGCTTAACAGTTCCTAAATCAATTCACGAAATGGTCAAATCTGCTGGATATTAAATAGTTTCGGTTTGATATTTTCCAAACAGCCTCGGGTGCGCTACGAAAATAAATGATAAAAAATCGAATTTTATCTCAAATGTTTCATCTAGGCCAACAGTCAGTAAATTAAAGACATATAATTACACACTGGTGGCAGAAAAAATATCCACCGAGTGGTTTCTGAGCAATTTATCTGATAGCCTGGACCTCGTCAGGCTAAACTAACAAAACTCTGCCTCCTGTTCTCTGATTGGTCCATTCAAAAATCTCCAGGAGAAATCGTTGTCTATGGCAGAGATGCCAGACCCTAGTCCAAAGCGAAGTGAAGGACATGGGTCTGGTATCAACCAGGCTAAAAAAACATTGTATAAAATGTAAAAATAAACAAAGTGCAATAAGAAGCATATTATCTAATCATTATTTTTATGTATAGTAGCAAAAGGACATGTTTTACATTAAAGCTGAGATTTTTTTTTTTTTTCAAACTTAGAATTTGACTTGATGTGAACAATTTTCTGTTGTCCTAATGAGACAACTGGGACAAATATAAACTAACCCCCTGTTCTTTGGACAAATAACTGAGGATTATATTACGTATATAAAAACATATAATATATAAAATGAAAACAAAATTATTATTGTTGCAATTTCACTTAATTCATCGTTATTGCAATGAACTGCTTGCGCTGCAATAAATCCAACACAATTACATTTTAAGTACCACATATTGTTTTTTATGCTAATATTATATTTGGTTGATCCAGTGGGCAGCCTACATCTGGTTTAGATGATAGTGATGACAGAAGAGAGTAGGAGTGTGAAAATGTCAGTGTGGGGCCAAGACCAAGCTGAAACCTCACATCTCAAAACTTTTTTTAGCCTTTTCATGTGAAAGCTGTTTTATAAACCTTTTTATTGCAGTTATTTAATATTTCACAGTTATTCCAGCAGAAATATTGAAGAATTGCCACAAGAAGTGACTCAGAAGTGCTACAGCTAGATGCTGTGATTTGAGTTTGGAAATAACCATACATTTCTATGTAAATAACTTTTTAAAAAGGTGTTTGTCTGAACTGATAAGAAATGTTTTAAATTGGAGTTGGTTTTAAAATGGTCAAGTCTTGCCCCTACTTGGACTAGCTGTTAGCTCGTCAATCCAGAATCAAGGTCAGTTTCCCCAAATTGAGGTCAACATAAGAGCTATCTGTAACAGATATCAAGTACTGTACAGTATTCATAACACTTTTAGGGAACTGCACTTAAAAAAAAACAATTTCTTTAAATGAGCCTCATTTCAGAAAATGCGACAAAGTTTCTGAATCGGATCCTAATCAATTTTCTTTGCAAGACTGAGTTTGAATATCCATCCATAACTGAGAAATAAATGGTGTTCTTGAACTAAAAAAGAAAAAATTTCTCAAAGAAATGTTTATTTTTGAAGAGGTATCAACTGACAACTTGTAAATTGTCCATATACTGACTGTTGGTCTTGTCCATGCATACACAACAAAAGTCAGAATTTTGTGATTACAGAAGTTTAACATCAAACACTGTTGACAATAAAATCCTTAAATTTTACATTTTACACTGGCAAACAATTTTTAAGCAATTTTTTTCTAATACCAATAATTAATCAAATAGGTGTGTTATCCTCCAGGTAAGGCATCCAATTCAAATAGACAACAGCATGGCGTGTAATTTTCAAATTGAATTGTGCAATAAATAAATTATTGACACATTATTGTATTCTGATTGCAATGACATTTCACACAAAAAAGTTTTAAAAAATGTAACTTTTCATCTCATTAAAAACCCTCTGTTTATTTTTATCCACTTCTGAGAAATTATAAATCAATTGTTTCATATAAAAATACAATATTGCATATTATAGCCATGAAAAAGGTTAAAAAAAAATGTAATCTGCCCATTTTCGGTTCATGATCAGTTTATCTGGTTTGTCTCCGTCTTCATTTCCAGATGTTTAATATGTCAGGAATGACAGTGCAGCTCTGTGGGAAGGAATTCGTTCTTACTGTTCGTGTCCTCTCTTCTTCCCAGTCGGAATCGGACAAGCCTGTCTTGAAGGCAGCTGGACAGATGTTCTGCAGTCCAGTGGAAAGCGGGCCAGCCACACGTCATGTTTAAGAAAACTGCAGGCTGCTGCAAGTGATGCAAAACTCTCTGGGCCTCCGCAGGACTGAAGGGATTAATGGGAGTCATGGCAGCCATAGCAAACGTTCTCGCAGTTAGCAGACTGCAACACAGGATGAAGACGGAGATTAGGTGATTCATGGAAACTAAGCCAGCGTGTTCTATTGAGACATGCCTTTCATCAGAAGCAGGTTTTCTTTTCATAAGAGGCAAACAGTAATAACTACAACATCTAATCTAAAAAAGCTAAGTCTGGTCCTCTGGACATTCAAAAAACAAACAAAAAAAATTGTAGAAACGTTTCGTCTTTCGTCCGAAAGACTTCCTCAGTCTGAGGTGCTGTATTCAGCTCAGTCTTATAAATAGCACCCTCTCACAGTGTTACACAACCAGTTGGCTGATGACAGCCGAAACCAGCTGCTCACATGATCAAGGAGGACCATCAGCCTAACGATGGATCGTTAGCACCCTGATGGTTGTTTGCTATTGTTTCGTTTTGTTTTTTGAATGTCCAAAGGACCAGACTTAGCTTTTTTAGATTTTTCTATCTGGATTATTGAGCATGCATCAGGGTACAACATCTAATGTACAGTTATATCAAAACATTTGGCACAAACGAGTTTTGTAATGTTTGTAGCTTCAGGTTTTTGCGGTGACAGCTCACTGTTTTTCAGATTATTGTTCAGTGATCAGACAAATACATTTAGTAAAATGAGTGCATGAACTTAAAAAGTTCATTTTAAAATAAAAAATGCATTTTCAAAAAAAAAATAAAAAAATCCTTGTACTAAATTACTGTCAAATTTCATAAATACAGAGAATGCTACAAAATAATATAAATAAAACCCCTTTTTCATCTTATTAGCAGATAAATTGTTTTAAGAAGCTGATGTTGGAATATTTATCTTCTTGTGAAAGCAATGGGAAACAGGCAACAGTCGTTGCCTCCATCAATGGGCTCACATAACATGACGAACGTTTCTGCAATCGGCATTTCACCTAAAGCAATTTCTGAATCGTCAATAACGTCAAGGTACAAATTGGGATGGATTCAGGATGTTCAAGAGTGTCCAGCAAGCGTCAGGACTATCTTTTCCAGAGGAAAGCACAACAGAATCGTGTTGCCACCAGACCAGAGCTCAACATCTGTAGAAGCTGGTGTGAGAGCATCTGCACATTAGTCAAAGGACCACAAAGAAGCTGCTTGTTTCCAAGAAAATCAAAGTAAAATGAACGAACAGCAGGACAGGAGCAAAGTTATTTTCCAAGATCCTACAGTCCAATTGTTTATATCAGCTCCACCATGAGATCTGTGTCAAATTAATATTGAAGTATTCTGATTCAATGTGTGTGTGTGTGAGAGGGATGCTTCTCATCCAGGTGACGGGGCTTTTAAAGGCTGGTTTATACTTCTTGTCGCACGTCTTTTACCCCCCGTTGAGTGAAACAAAGTTGCGCAACTTCCGTCTGCACTCCCGCTGCGATCCCCCGGTGACAGCCGTCTTATACATTGCCCCCAGTCAGCACTGCGAGACGCAGAGGATGCGGCCCGGAGCGTGTGATTGGTTCAAAGTTTGTGGGCGTTTTTTTGTTTGGATGTCCATATATGGTGTATACAACAAATAACATAATACTCCGCCTCCACTGCATGTCCTGTCAGCCGCTGCGAAGTTCTGTGTTTATATGTTAATAAAACGTTATAAAAAATAAAATAAAAACAGGAGCGCTGGTCCAGCACACCAGAACACCATGAAATCTGCAGAGCCTCGTGCAGCCACGTTGAACATGAGTTTAATTCGCTCGTGACAAATTCATTCATTTCCTCAATGTTTCTGTCATGAGTCAGCGGAGGAGGAAGCGATCACTTGACTTTTGGCAAAAAAACAAAAGAAAAGTCCAGATCAGGGATGAAGAAGGGGAATTTAATACATTTGTGTCACATACAAAACAGTTTTGCATCGCTTTGCAATTATTTCAACGAGAACCTGCGCGGCCGCTGGGGCTGGGACAGGGGGGGGCGTGGGTTAGGAGCGTGAGAAGCTCTGTTTTTATTGGCTGGTTAACGGCGGGTCACTGTGGCTTTTTAGAAATGCTTTTAGAGAAGCAAGGGGACTATAGTTTTTTTCAGAGATTACTTTGTCTAACATCAGTCTGTCAGGAGATAGTGACAGCGTGAAGAACAGCGTGACAACTTACAGACTGCACTACAGAACTGCAGACTGCAGCTTTTTAAGGCTAATGTGTTGTCAAAGTTAGCCATAGCAACACACACACAAAGCAACTTTTTTTTAAATTCGAGTGCAAAATTATAAAACAAATCAGGTGAAGTCTAGAGACGGAGCAAACACTGAGACCCTCAGCTCTAATGTATTTAGTAAATACATTTACTCATTTAAGAAAAAAATACAACCGATGTTGTTAGCTAGCTTCTGGTTGTAAGTCAAATACTGTATTTCCTGGAAGTTTATAGACCTAGTAGCTCCGCAGAAATGAAGAGAAACGGGGACTCACCTATCATCAAACACGTGCGCCTGAACTTTTGGCGGATGTAAACAAAAGTCACATGACGCTGAACGGTTTCATTTGAACCACGTATGCTCCATTTTGGCTCTGCATGCGCTGCGCCTCTGTTAAAACCAACGCTAGCCGGAACCAAAATGTCCGCTCACGGAGGAGCAGTTTCCGTGTTACGCACTGCTTCCGTTTGGACATGCGCAGTAAAGTATCACTAACAAGAGAGAGGCCAGTCGTCTGTTTTGGTTTGTGTTGTCAACAGAATCTGAGCGTTGCGTCAATTTCCTATTACAGAACAGCCGCTAAACCCGGAATTGGGTCTTTAAACGGACAACAGCAACCACCATGGGTGCTGGGTCGAGCACCGAGCCGGAGAGGGAGCCCCTTCTCGGTCCGGCTTACGTGGGGACTAACACCCAGCCAGTCCACAGCCGGGTTTACCGCCGAAGATGGCTGGTTCTGACCCTGTTCTCCCTGCTGGGTCTGCTGCAGGGCATGGTGTGGAACTTCTGGGGTCCCATTGAGAACTCAGCCGTTCAGGCTTATGGATTCAGCAAGTCTGACATCGCGGTTCTGGTGCTGTGGGGCCCAGTGGGCTTCATCCCCTGGTTGTTGTTTATGTGGTTAATGGATAAAAAGGGTAAGTTCCAACTGTGTCCGCTTTCATCTTGTTTTTGACCTTTTCTCTGTTCTCTTAAGATTTTTAATGGGTGTTTGCTGGACGGTTGTTTAGCTGTATTCACTTCTAACAATAATATAAGTCCCTATATAATTATGCGTTTGAGGTAGGGCGACTTTAATAATGTGGGTTTAGAAATCGATTATCATTACAATACAACTTTATTTATAAAGCCCTTTTAAAACAACACCCCCAAAGTGCTGTACACTAACACAAGCAAGCATAAAAACTGTAAAATCATCTGAAACAACAACTGTTAAAATCAGAAAACAGTAAAACAAATCAATCTAATTAGATTTGATACAGGATATGATAAGTCAAGGAGGTCACAATGCCAGTTCACTCAGAGGAACTCAGGTGACAAAATGTTTTGTTTTACACATTTCACATTCAGATCTTTAAAACAGCTGTGAAGTTCATACAAGCTGAACTCGCATGCAAATCATTCTCCCTGGCAAAGGTTAAGATCTTTTAACTTTCAACTCTGTAAAGATTGTCTGTCATTAGCAAAATGGTTGATCCACTAGGAGAAGGTGCTATTTATAAGACTGAGTTCATTGCAGCTCCTCAGCCTGAAGAAGTCTTTTGGATAAAAGATGAAACGTCTCAACAAGAAGAACCCATCCATAGGACCTGACACAACTTTTTTTAGATGGTTCTACCTGGATTATTGAGCATGCATCAGGATCTTTAAAGATTAATTTGAGAACCAAAAGGTCTCCAACAAACAAGAGCAGTCATCCAGTTGCCTTTAACCCCACCAAAAAAGAAGTTTTAAGACCATCTTCACATCAAAAACAGTTTTGCAGAGAAGTCCACCTTTCAGCTGAAGACTTGGCTTCACGTTTAGAGTAAAACAAGTTTTGATGTTGGATAGAAAAGTGTTCAAAACCCTTTGAAAAATGACAGAACATTTTGTGATGCGCTTTCGAGCAAAGGAGGTAATCCTGCTTGACTTGAGTCGGAGTGCTCTGTACCTACAGTAACCAGTTCCACTGCCTGGTCTGACTGACACGTGAGTGTGTAATACTGGCTGTCACTGTTGGCTGATGAAAACGGTAACACAACAACAATCTCACGGCAACCCTGCAAACAAGCACAAAACGTGCCAGAGAATTACGTAACTCATCTTGTGATCTTGATTCTTTCAGGGAGGACTTCAGACAGTTTTGTGGCGAGCCGGCATTTGCTTCTTTTTAGGAAGTGGTGGAAAAGTAACTACTAAGACAAATTAAACTAGCTGGAGATTCCCTTATTAAAAAAACAATACTAAAGAAAAAAATACAGTTAATTATTAACTAGGCCAGTCACAATAACAAATTTTGCTGGGCGATTAATTGTCTCAGAAATTATTGCGATTAAACGATAAAATTGAAATTTGACAATAATTAGTAATTATTTATTTATTTTATTTATTTAACAATTTCATAAAAAAAACACAATACAAAACAATCCCAAAAGATAACGTACAAAATATTTAAAAAAATGAAAGGTAGCAGAAAGAAGAAAAAATCTCATTATATCTGCCCCTTTTTTCAAACAATCAGTTCAAACAATAATAATCTTCCAGTAACAAAACAAAATGAATAACTCTTTCTAATTTTCTAACTAATACAATATACATTACGCTACTTCATATATATATATTTTTTTAACAATTTAGTTTTGATAATTTTCTTAAATGTACACATTGACTTGGCATTTTTAACTTCATTCTCCAAACCATTCCATAATCTAATTCCCTGGATTGAGGTAGAACGTCCCTTCAAACTAGTTCTGAATTTTGGTTTTACAAATATGTCTGTCCCCTTAAGATTATAACAACTTTGTCTTTTAACAAAATGTATTTGGATATTTAAAGGTAATGCATTATTCTGAGCCCTATACATAACTGATAAAATATTATAATCTACCAAATCATGGAACTTCAATAACTTCAGTTGATAAAATAATGTGCTTGATGGATGACAGTAATGTTTTCTAGTGATAATTCTTACAGCTCTTTTCTGTAAAACAAAAATAGGCTTTGTAATTGTTTTACACGCTTTCCCCCAAACATCAATACAATAAATTAAGTGTGGAACAATGATTGTGTTATACAACAAATACAGAGCTTTATCATTTAATAAGTCTCTGACTTTGTACAGTACTGCAATAGATTTAGCTATTTTTATTCTTACAGAATTTATGTGTTGTTTCCATGTCAGTTTGTCATCAATGATAACACCCAAAAACTTCACCTCACTCACTCTACAAATCTCAACACCCTCAATTTTGAATGGAACATCAACAGTTTTCTTTTTATTACTGAATATCATGTAATTAGTTTTATCTAGATTTAATGATAATTTATTGAGTTTAAACCAAGTTTGTATTTTGACAAATTCTGTCTTTATCAACTTCAACATCTGTTCTATATCTTTACCCAAACAAAAAAATGTGGTATCATCTGCAAAAAGGATACATTTAAGGAGTCCTGACACATTTACCAAGTCATTCACATATAAAATAAATAGATTTGGTCCAAGTACAGAGCCTTGAGGAACTCCACATGTGATATTACAGAGGTCAGAACTTACATCATTTATCTGTACAAATTGTTTCCTATCTTTCAAATACCGGTAGCTAGATACCCACTGTAATGCTGGTCCACTAATACCATATTTATTTAAATTTTCAAGGAGAATAGTGTGGTCAATAGTATCGAATGCTTTTTTTTAATCAACAAAAATACTGACACAATATTGTTTTTGATCGACAGCAGTAGTTAATTATGTCATATTTAAGAAGAAATGGTGGTTAATTTTTGTGTGTATTACCATTTTTTGTCGCCCACCGGATGGCAGTATAAGACTGAACCAAAGGATGGATAGTGAGGGAGTGAGCAGCGTGTCTCTTTCAGAAAAATGGGAGGGAGGCCCCTTGACGTCACATGGGCTGTCTGTTTTCGGTTCTCGAAATGTCAGACGCTCGGTGTGGTTTGAGCTCTTTAGCATTTTTCACACAAATTTTTAATTAAAAAAAAATCAGTAAACAAGTTCTCAGCTTCTTTTTGCAGAGAAAAACAACTTTTTACACGAAGGCACAAGTTTTAACCGTGAATTTTGGAGCTTTGACAAGACAAAGGTTTTTTCCCAAGGTCGGCCTGTTAGCTTAGCTCGTAGCTTAGGTGCTTTTAACGATCCAAAAATGTGATTTTGGACAGTTAAAACAGATTTTAAAGAGAAAGGGATGGGTCAGTGAAGAACACCGGAGTTGAGCTTTTTGTCTTTTTGTCATCCAGTGTCTTGAGTAGAAAGAGACACGAAGAAACGACCAAGCTGATAAATGAAAATGAGGTTGATAATTTTCATTTATCATGCGATTACAGGGTAATTGATTTATTGTTTATTGCGACAGACCTATCCACAACACTGCAGATGCTGCACCAATCCGTCTGTCAATCTCACTTTCCATTCTTCCCTCACGTGTGAACCAAACCCCACGGAGGTTCTGCCTCAAGTGGAGGAGTTCAAGTACGTTTTAAAGATGGGAGTTATTTTAAGATGGCTTCGCCCACTTTTGTCTCACCCCAGACTAGAACTTACCTGTAGCTCCTCATTCAGGTCAAAATTTTAACTATTTCTCTGAACTCGGGTTGTTCAGGAGATATTTCAAACTGCTAATATGTGTATACTGTAGTCTGAAAATAAAGTCGTATGAAATTAGGCATACCGGTAGTCTTCACAAATCGCATTAAGCNTAGCGCATTTCAGGAAGTAACCTCGCATTTTGCCGTTTCCATTAAGCTTTTCTGCTGCGAGATTTCAAAATGCGCACCTAGAAACCTTGATGGAAACACGGCTTAGTTTTCATGCATCTCTGTGTATGATCTCCACTTGTTGACATGCATGCAGAGATAATGACTCTGCTCAAACGTCTCTGTGGGGAACAGGCGTTGTTCCCTGCTGAGAGGTCCCCCTTCCTCAAAGGTAGAAACTGCTGATGAGCAACAAAACAGAAGTGGCAACAAAAGAGAAATCTTGCAAATTATGAAGCTGTAGAGAAGTAAAGAGTTGACAGAAATTCAAATTAATGTAACATTTTAGCAATCTGGTTGTCTAATGGTGAAGCTTTAATGTATCACTGCGGTCATTGATGTTTTTGCTTTATTACGTACCGGTAGTTAAAAAAAAAATCTGGAATAACTAATTTTCTTTTTAGCTCATGTTGAAGTTAAAAAACAGAAACCAGAAGAAAGAGGCAACAAAAAATGTGAATAAAAATGAGTTAAACCTTTTTATGTTTTAAAACAGTTTTTTTTTAACTAGAAAAAAAAAGCACTTGCCTGGATTTTGTCTATATTTTTAGGAGACATGGATCAAAGTTAAACCTATCCGAGTTTTATTAAACTGTTTCTCTTTACTCTCTCATAAATCTTAGACCGGTAAAGAACTCGGGCTACAGTTGTTGTATGCTCAGTTTTCCATCTCACCTGCTGAAGCTCTTCAGTTTGTCCCATGTGTCTTTGTGGTCTCTCTCATATTGTCCTTCACGGTTGCTCATAGAGGTGTAATGGCACGTCGCTAAAATCACATTTCGGTTCGGTTCAACTACAAGGAGGGCTCGGTTCGGTTTATTTTCGGTACAAAAAAAAAAAAGACAAAATAAAGACTTACAAAATGTTTATTTTGAAAATATGCCAAAAATATGTTTGTATTGTATTGTAGTAATAAATAAAAGTGACCCATTTGGATGATATTTTAAATAAACAGCACTCTACAATAAATAAACTATATTAACAATAATAAAAATCTTAATAAATACAATAACAGTCAGAACCAGAACAATAAGCAGCAACAGACTGTTTACAATCTAACTAATCAAGTTTTTGTCCAGTAGCAGCAGTGTGGCTGTATTTGTCCTCATTACTGTACTCACAACCTCTTCTTGGACCTGCTCCTCCAGGTGGGACAGGTCCTGGAAAAGTTCAGAGTTCAGTTCAGTCATCACACACTTCTTAGCTGCAGGTGATCTCTGGTGGATGTCTGTCCCTGAAGTGGAAGAAGAGAGCAGCTACCTCTGTCCCAGACTGGAAATAAAACACAAAGAGATAAAAAAAAAAAGTTAATAAGATTATGATTTTAAATAAAAAATGTTATTTAGATAATAATAATAAAAGAACAATACCTCTTCTTGAACGTTTGAATCTCTCACTCATCATCATCTTCATCAGGGCTTTAATTTTTGGACACTTTAATTTAACCAGGACCTTTCTGGGTGGAGTTTGCACGTTCTCTTCGTGCTGCGTGGGTTTTCTCCTGGTACTCCAGTTTCCTCCCACATATCAAAAACGTGTGTTAGACTGACTGGTAACTCTAAATTGTCCCTAGGTGAGCGAGAGAATGGTTGTTTGTCTCCATGTGTCCCTGTGATGGACTGGGGACCTGTCCAGGGTGTCCCACACCTCTCACACAGTAATAGCTGTACATGGGCACCAGTGACCCCCACGACCCAAAAAGGAAGAAGTGGGTAAAAGTTAATAGATGGATGGATAATTTGGTTTATAATAGTGTCCAAAATCACTTTAATGGTTTTATACTTCAGCTGTGTACATGAAGTGTACACTCAACTTATCTCGACTTTCTATGTATTCCTGTTGATCTGCATCAGGCTGCTGTTGAATATGTTTAACCTGTTTGCTGCTGTAGAGATTTTAAGAGGTATACGGTACTCAAAACAGTTCAATTCAATTTATTTCTATAGCTCCAAGTCACAACAGAAGTCGTCTCAGGACGCTGAACAAAAACATTCATATATCAAAATAAGTTAACACATTCTATTTATTTATGCCTTCATATATTTATTAGCGTACCATTGGGCATTCGTTTAGCGTATATCTTATTTTATATCTTAGATTGATTGGTTGTAACTGGGATCCTGTGTACACAGTTTTGTTCCACCTCATGTAACACATGTGATGCGAATGACGGTAAGAACCTTGAATCCTTGATTATAGTGATGTTGATCTGTCATAGACATTTTGGATGTTTCAGTGAGAGTGGTACTGTTAAACTGAACTTCTTTATTCTGACAAGTCCTAACTCGTCCTTTCATCCTTTAACATTCAACACTTGCTCTTCTCAAGGGCGGACGTATCCTCTCGGTCTCCGCTTTGCTTTTGCTTTGTCTTGTCTGTGAAACCGTCTGAGAGCCTCTCTTCTACAAAATCTTCTGAATCATAACTATGGACTTCAATTTGGTCAGTTGGTCCCTCAACACAACTGATAACATTTCTTCAACAAGAAGACAGGCTGTAGGCGAGACGATTTGCCCTGTTGGCATGCACACAGCTGGATATCTCATCGACTTGGAAGACTTGATGATGTGTCTATCTCTGCTGTCATCTGTGGATCTTAAGGACACATATTTAATTGGATTTATGATAACTGGTTCCTGCTTTTTGGATTTGGCTGGTTCCTGGTCTATCAACACAAAAGGAAGACGTCGGCGGCAAACTGGACCTGGTCAGGCTGCCTGCCTTACATGATGGCTTGGTTCATGTCTCGAAAACCCAGACTTTTGGGGATGGATTAGATCTCGGGGATTCTCTCAGGCACGTTCCATTGGTATGGTCATTTTAATTTAGACATTTCGGAAGCGAGTGGACCGACACAGACTGAAGGTAGATGTCATTAATGTTCTGCCTGTCCCCAAAACAAATGTGTTTATCTGACATTCGGCTCCCCGACTGGCCTTGACAGGCCGTCTTATCTCAACATGCCTTCATTCTGTCATCATTTCAGGACTCTCGCCTCTGGCTGACCTCGGCACAGATCTATGAGCCGAGGTCATGCTCAAACCTCATTTGAGTCCCCCCTGCCCTCTGCATAATGTCGGCGTCATTATGTGCTTGTGTGAAGACTTTTTTTCATTACCACATTTTTAACCTTCAAACAGAGGTCAAAAATGTGTTAGGAATTTTTTTTTGTCTCCAAACCCTATGTGTCATTTTTCACCACTTTTATTGTCTGTCCAACAGATCTCGCTTGTAAATGAGTCTTAGAGGCTCAATGTGACTTATCTGTTTAAATAAAGGTTGAATGAATCTACTGTTGTGTATCCTCTTCACATCTTCTTCCCTTCTGGTTCCTGAGGATCACTGGTGGCCGTGTCCAACAGTGTTGTATGTGAGAGGCCTGGACAGGTCTCCAGTCCATCACAGGGACACATGAGAGTTACCAATCAGACTAACATGTATGTTTTAAGTCTGTGGGAGAAAACTCCCGCAGCACAAAGAGAACATGCAAACTCCACCCGGAAAGGTCCTCGGCTGGGATTCAGTCTGACAACCTTCTCGCTGAGAGGCAGCAGCTCCAACTGAGCCACCGTTCAGCCAACTTTTTTTTTTTAACATATATTTTAATTTAAAATGAATTAAAATCAGACAATGGAAACGTCTTAAAATTATCAAATGCCACCAGTGTGAAGTAGGAGTGAAACTGTAGAGATTCAACAGAAAATGAAAATATGTTGTAAATTTTTTACAATATCTCCAATAAATTTTCCCTTCTTTTTTTTTGTGCAAAATAGAATATTTGGAATAAAAGTGCTCAGAAGTGCAATGTGGCTGAAACGTAACGCCGCCCTCTCAGTCCATCAAGCTGTTTTATCCTGCATAAATGACCATTTTGTGTTGTGCAGGTCTGCGGGCCTCTCTTCTCCTCTCGGCCTTCTTCATGCTGCTCGGGGCGGCTCTGCGAAGCATCCCGGTGACAGACAAGCCCCTCAGACGATGGTAAGACTCCTGCACACATCACTGTAGCAGATGCTTTCAGAGGTGGAGTGGAATAAGGAGGTTGGAAAGGTTTTGAAACAGACGCAGCACATTAGTCCCCACAATACAGTATTGTACTGTCATATGACAAAGTATTTTGCAACTAAATTTCTTAGAAAAAACTTTGCTTTACGTAATCGCTGTCTGACTGGTGATTAACAACAAGCTATGTCTAGAAAAATGTACATTTCCTGCAGAAATGCAGTGTGAATGCTTATTGCTGAATTATTTTGCTGAAAGCTGCCATCCATCCATCCATCCATCCATCCATTCATTTATTTGTTCTCTTTACCCACTACTTCGTTTTTGGGTCATGGGGGTCACTAGTGCTCATATCTACCCACCACTGTGATGGACTGGATGTACCCCACCTCTCGCACAGTGACTGCTGGATATGGGCACCATTGACCACCGCAACCCGAAAAGGAATAAGTGGGTAAAGATGATGATGGATGATTTGTAGCGCATAGTTTGTGATGAATAATTGAAACCAACAGAGTCATGGTACGTTACCAACATTTACGAGTCATTTGTTTACATACAAACATCAATGAGTACATTTTGGACAGTCTCATAGATCGATGCATATTGAGTCTAAAATAAGCCCCAGATGTAAACAAAGTCAGAGGGAGAATAGGTTGAAAGATAAAAAGTTCTTCTCTCTTCTTCTTCAAACACATGTCGATTAACATCGGACAGAAGTAGAGCCATTTTAGTGAGGAAATCAAGTGTGGTGCTAAATATGAGTCAGAGTCAGAGTCGGAGTCAGAGAGTCTTTATTGTCATTTGCACCGCATGTGGTACATGAGATGAAAACGAGATTATGTACACGAGGTCCCAGTTACATCCAACAACAAATGAAAGAGAAAAACAGTAATAACATCGAGAACTAACTAAGAAAAACATCAACTAGTAATACACTAAGCCTAATATAGTGGGAATAAACAGCAGCACGAACATGAGTTTGTATGAGCAGATGGTCACAGATGAACACAGATGAACACAGCAACAAGAAAACATATCAGCATCAGCATGATGTGATATTTTGCAGTGTTTATTTTAATTTTATTTTTATTTATTCATGAGTCTAACAGCCTCAGGGTAGAAGCTGTTCCTCAGTCTAGTGGTTCTACACTTGATGCTCCTCAACCTCCGTCCTGAGGGGAGTGGGGCAAAGAGTGAGTGTGCTGGATGAGTGAGGTCTTTCATGATACAGGTGGCTCTTTTCCTGCATCTAGAGGTGTAAATGTCTGTGATGGTGGGGAGACTGACTCCAACAGACTTCTGTGCAGCCTTCACCACTCTCTGCAGAGCTTTCCTCTCTTCAACTGTGCAGCCTCCATGCCACACGTTGATGCTGGAGCACAGGATGCTCTCCACTGCACACCTGTAGAAGGAGGTGAGAACTGGGCTGCTCAGACCAGCTCGTCTCAGCCGTCTGAGGAAGTAGAGTCTCTGATGACCTTTCTTGATCAGGCTGGTGGTGTTGTTGCTCCAGCTGAGGTTATCATTCATGTGTACACCCAAGTATTTGTAGCTGGAGACCACTTCCACTGCAGACCCGCCTATTATCAATGGGGCATGGGTGTGTTTGTTCCTTCTGAAGTCCACAATCATCTCCTTTGTCTTCTTCACATTCATGTGAAGATTATTCTCTTTGCACCAGCTCTCCAGGTGTTTCACCTCCTGTCTGTAGCTGGACTCATCATTGTTTGTGATGCATCCCACCACCGCTGTATCATCTGCAAACTTAACAATATGACAGCCTGGAAGTGTGGTTTATTATGCAAATGAGCTGTGCCGAGATATTCCCAACTACTACCGGTAATCGCCACATTGAGTTGTAAACAAAAGCAAAGATTATTTGCAGTTTTTTTAAGCAAAACATTTTTTTTTTTTTTACAAAAAACATGAGGAGTGTGAGTCCAATTAACTTCCATACAATTATTGATGTAGAATCTGTGTTAGAAGAATAAATGTATAAAACAAAAACATTGAAAATTTCATAATTAGACAGCTATTATGGATTTAAACAAAGTTCAAATCAAAACTTTGCTCACTTGGGATCTGCTGTAACCTCAACACCCCCACAAACCCAAACTTGGCTGTTCTGAAAATGCAAAGTCAGAGAGACGAAGCCAAGGTGCAGATAGATGACAGTTTATCAAAATACCAGATAAATGTACTGTCACCTGTAAGAAATTTCAGCCATTTATTGTCACATTCAGTTGAAATGATTCCTACCAAAGTACCGACTTGTATCTGTTTTAGCAGAAGAAGAAAAAAGCATCAAAGGGGACCAGCTCAAATCAATTTGACTGCCAGAGAACACGATTCTGCAAAATGTCTCAACGCTATAATAATTCCTCAGGTCTTTTGTGTCCATGCTATCAGTTTCTTTCCTTATCACATGAGACCCTGACAGGGTTTGAGTGAAAAAAATGTTAGGGGGAAAAAATCCCATATTAGTGGTTTCACACTGTTTTATTCCTGGGCTCAGTGATACTTTTTCAGAGAGCGCTCTGAAAAGGTCACTTCAATTACCGTACCAAAGGCCTTTTTAAAAAGTGACTATTTAAATAAGTAATCTGTCAATTGATTTCTAATGAGCTCCACAATGAAGCAGTAAGTCACATATCAATGCGTAGAGGTCATTATATTCCTATGGAATTAGTCTTGGAATAATTATACTTATTGGTTTATTTGGATAATATTGTCTACAGAGCCCGATCAATATGGACATTTTGGCCATCACTGATACTGATATTGGGAGAGGAAGGCGACCGCCGATCACTGAAATTTTTTTTAGCTTTGTCCACCCCCAAGAGTCTTAAGAAAATGAGTGGAGCGGGGCTTGATTATTTAGCACAGCTGTTAGCGACCATGAAGCTAAGCTAATCAGATCCACGCTATACGTAGTCCCACAGTAGATTTACAAGTGGTGCACTGGTCATAAAAACAGTCTTCCTAACGTGCGTCCACATTTTCCATCCTCCACTGTTCACCATAAAGTGTGTTATAAAATATAAATTAAAGTTTGTTTAAACAGTCAGTCACGTACGGTGAAGGTCTAATTAGTATTGACTGCAGCAGCGTTTATTTTTCTTTGCGGAGAAGTAACGATTTCAGACAAATGATGCATTTCTTTGAGGACAACAAACATAATGTTACCAACACTGGATGTCCTCACAAACTGTAAGCTCAGTTCGACAGTACTAGTCACTATAACTACTGACAACCGGGCTAATGTTGTGGAGGAAGTGCAACTAAACACTAATCTTAGCTTGCTAACTTGAGAGGCACGTAGCTAATGACAAGCGGGTTGGAGGATTGAAAAGAATGTCATTGTTGGCTTTTTAAATGTACAGATCATTTAAAATAAACTTACCATGCTGTGTTCTGCAAAATACGTTACACAGTATTGCTCGCTGCTTCGCCTGTGCTGAACGTTAAAGCGAAACTTAAGTGAACAACCATGACATGCGCCCTCTGCTGGATACATTGTACAATTACCACTGGTCCCAGCATTTTAAGGGTGAAAATTAGAAGTGCCTTTATCAGCGCATAATGGGACTGTTATTGCCAATACCGATAAGGTCCCTAAACGTCTATGTCAGCCTAAATTATAAGCCCTGCCACCGATGTATGGGTCGGGCTGTGGTCTCTGAAACTGCTTATGAAAATATTTTCTCGTCTCTTTGAGCTGCAGGACGAAAGCTGTCATAGTGCAGTGAAAAGCTTCCCATGTGTTGCATGTAAAGTAAAGGAGCAGTACGTTGATGTCCCCCATCACTGTATTTTCCTTACAAAAAGATCTGAAGCTCTCAGCCTTGACCTCTCTAAATGGTTTTAAGAATCTGTTGGAATCCTGGCAAAACCCAATGCAGATATTTTCTTGTTTTTGATTTTATACATCTAACTTATAATGTTTTGCTAGTTTTGCTAGTTTTTGTATTGTTTATTGTTTAAGGTAATTGTATCATTGCTGTTCATCATTCTTTAGTTTGTAGCAGGTCACTTTTGAAAATGAGTCCACGAGGCTCAATGAGATTTATCTGACTAAATAAAGGTTGAATGAATGAATGAATTTGAATGGTCAGAGCCAGAGAATCTTTATTGTCATTTGCACCACATGTGGTACATGTGATGAAATGAGATTATGTACACAGGGTCCCAGTTGCATCCAACAATAAAATGTAAAAGAAAAACAGTAATAACATCCAAGATATGAACTAAGAAAAACCAACTAAAAATACACTAAGCACTAATATAATTAAAAAAAAAATACTTCAAACAGCAGCATGAACATGAGTCTGTATGAGCAGATGAACACAAATGAACACAGCAACATGAAACAGATTTTTGACAGCAGCAACATGAAACAGATCAGCTGCAACATGAAACAGATCAGCTGCAACATGAAACAGATCAGCAGCAACATGAAACAGATCAGCTGCAACATGAAACAGATCAGCAGCAACATGAAACAGATCAGCAGCAACATGAAACAGATCAGCAGCAACATGAAACAGATCAGCAGCAACATGAAACAGATCAGCAGCAACATGAAACAGATCAGCAGCAACATGAAACAGATCAGCAGCAACATGAAACAGATCAGCAGCAACATGAAACAGATCAGCAGCAACATGAAACAGATCAGCAGCAACATGAAACAGATCAGCAGCAACATGAAACAGATCAGCAGCAACATGAAACAGATCAGCAGCAACATGAAACAGATCAGCAGCAACATGAAACAGATCAGCAGCAACATGAAACAGATCAGCAGCAACATGAAACAGATCAGCAGCAACATGAAACAGATCAGCAGCAACATGAAACAGATCAGCAGCAACATGAAACAGATCAGCAGCAACATGAAACAGATCAGCAGCAACATGAAACAGATCAGCAGCAACATGAAACAGATCAGCAGCAACATGAAACAGATCAGCAGCAACATGAAACAGATCAGCAGCAACATGAAACAGATCAGCAGCAACATGAAACAGATCAGCAGCAACATGAAACAGATCAGCAGCAACATGAAACAGATCAGCAGCAACATGAAACAGATCAGCAGCAACATGAAACAGATCAGCAGCAACATGAAACAGATCAGCAGCAACATGAAACAGATCAGCAGCAACATGAAACAGATCAGCAGCAACATGAAACAGATCAGCAGCAACATGAAACAGATCAGCAGCAACATGAAACAGATCAGCAGCAACATGAAACAGATCAGCAGCAACATGAAACAGATCAGCAGCAACATGAAACAGATCAGCAGCAACATGAAACAGATCAGCAGCAACATGACACAGATCAGCAGCAACATGAAACAGATCAGCAGCAACATGAAACAGATCAGCAGCAACATGAAACAGATCAGCAGCAACATGAAACAGATCAGCAGCAACATGAAACAGATCAGCAGCAACATGAAACAGATCAGCAGCAACATGAAACAGATCAGCAGCAACATGACAGATCAGCAGCAACATGAACAGATCAGCAGCAACATGAAACAGATCAGCAGCAACATGAAACAGATCAGCAGCAACATGAAACAGATCAGCAGCAACATGAAACAGATCAGCAGCAACATGAAACAGATCAGCAACATGAACAGATCAGCAGCAACATGACGTGATTATTCTGGTTAGAGATTCATGAATCCAACAGCCTCAGGGTAGAAGCTGTTCCTCAGTCTAGTGGTTTTACAATTGATGCTCCTCAACCTCTGTCCTGAGGGGAGTGGGGCAAAGAGTGAGTGTGCTGGGTGAGTGAGGTCTTTCATGATGCAGGTGGCTCTCTTCCTGCATCTGGAGGTGTAAATGTCTGTGATGGTGGGGAGACTGACTCCAACATCTTCTGTGCAGCCTTCACCACTCTCTGTAGAGCTTTCCTCTCTGCAACTGTGCAGCCTCCATGCCACACGTTGATGCTGGAGCACAGGATGCTCTCCACTGCACACCTGTAGAAGGAGGTGAGGACTGGGCTACTCAGACCAGCTCGTCTCAGCCGTCTGAGGAAGTAGAGTCTCTGATGAACTTTCTTTAGCTTTAGCTTTATTAATTAGTTTTTTCTCAACTTTATGACATTGAGTGACATGTTTATATTGATTCCATTAAACTGCTGAGAGAGG
>JBBPBX010000272.1:41048-52577 GCA_038048925.1 Garcialebias charrua
ACCATATAAGGCCACGTTTCCTGCCTTCTGACAGCAGGAAGTGTCCATTCATTCAAACTCAAGAAGTAAAAGGAGGAACTTCACGCGTTCGGAGATCTGCTCTCAGTCGCGCTGTGGCTACCCCCCACCCCCCGCAAGTGTCGGATGGTCAAATATCTTTAATTTTAGTGTACTGTGTTACATTATAGTTTCACTTATTCAGAAGAGCTGTGGCGCACCGCTACCCCCCCCCCCACCCCCCGCAAGTGTCGGATGTGTTTTTGAACAGAAGCATTTTAAAATGTCTCGAAACTACAGTTAACTTCATATTAATATTGTAGTGCATATGTTGTGTCTCCCGTGGGTCGTACAGTATCAGAAATCAAGAATAAATGGTTTGATCTGAAAATGGCTTCAAACAAACGTCTCGCCGCAGCACGGACAGGAGGTGGTCAAGGAATAGTCTGAGATGGTGGACAATAAATGCCACGCTGCAAGACGCGTGCCAACATGTTTTGCAGCACAAATGGGTCATGCGCGCACCTCCTGGTCAGCGCGCAACCACATTCTGCAGGTTATATTTCGAATCAGATATAATAATCAATTGCTCCGATGGTGTTTGGCACAAGATCAGTCTTAATTCGTACTTGTTCTGCGGCGGTGTATGGGGATTTTATGTACCTGGGTGTTAATATGAGGAGCGGCTTTGATGACCAAGGGGAGCGCACGACTCACTGAAGCCTGCGCGACACACCAGACAAATTAAACTTAAAATTATAATTATAATTCAAACAGAATAACCTATTGTCAAGAATAATTATGGTGCGTGATTTTTTTAAACCCAAAATATTTTCTAAATAACGAAATATGAAGTTATTCGTGGAGAAGATCCGTCTGGATGACAGCAGACTGACGCTCCTAAAATATACGACAGGTCCGGACCACTCGTAAATTTTGTTCGTATCTGAAAAAAATCGTAGGATACGAAAACATTGTTGAATGCCACAAATGATCCTAAATCACTCGTACGCACAGTTTAAGAACAAATCTGTGCGTACGAATGGTTCGTGCATGAGGGCCATTGTTTTGAAAGTACCAGATTATGATTGATTTGTTGTGAACCTAATTTCTTTATTCATAAGTGTAAATTTGCTAATTAAACACATTGGCCCTCATGCACGAAAATGTTCGTATTATTATCCTAGATTTCTCCTACTTTTGTTCGTACGGAGTGTTCGTACGAACATGCCACGCCAGATCCAACAACGTTTTCTATCCACAGGAAACGTGTGTAAATGGGTTGCGTAAATATGATGAATCCCACCTGTTCTATCAACCTGCGCGTGCTCGCGTAGAGGTCATTTACATAATTCCCACCCCTCAAAACACCATATAAGGCCACGTTTCCTGCCTTCTGACAGCAGGAAGTGTCCATTCATTCTAAATCAAGAAGTAAGAGGAACTTCACGCGTTCGGAGTTCTGCTCTCAGTGGCGCTGTGGCTACCCCCCCCACCCCCCCGCAAGTGTCGGATGGTCAAATATCTTTAATTTTACTGTGTTACATTATAGTTTCACTTATTCAGAAGAGTGGCACCGCTACCCCCCACCCCCCCGCAAGTGTCGGATGTGTTTTTCAACAGAAGCATTTTAAATTGTCTCGAAACTACAGTTAACATCATATTAATATTGTAGTGCATATGTTGTGTCTCCCGTGGGTCGTACAGTATCAGAAATCAAGAATAAATGGTTTGATCTGAAAATGGCTTCAAACAAACGTCTCGCCGCAGCACGGACAGGAGGTGGTCAGGAGATGGTGGACAATAAATGCCACGCTGCGCAAGATGCCAACATGTTTTGCAGCACAAGCCCCACATCCTTTCTGTGCGATGTTGGAAACAAAAACCCCTGTTCCTGGACTCAGAGTGCACGTGTGTCGCAGAAAGTGGTCCAGACTGGTGGGTCTGCTGGTCTCACTGATCTAGACGCCTGCCCCCCCCCCGCGCTTCTCCAGCTCGGTTCTTCAGTGCGCGCGGCTCACGGCTCCATCGCCTGCACAACGCGGCGCACGGAGCTGAGGGCGAGGTGATGGAGGCGGAGGAGGGGGGAAGAGGGGGCAGAAGCGCAGGTTCCACTCGGCTCGGAACGGATCGGTACTTTGGGCACTTCTTTTTTATGTGTGGCGAGAGGGAGATGGACGCACGGCGCGCTCAAGGCTCGGATATAGTCGCGCTTTGGTCCACAAGCTGGAGCGCGCGGGCAGCGCGCGCACTGTGCTGTGCGGCTTCATGCGTTTATAGTGTAGCACGGCAGCGCATGTCAAAGTGCTGTTCTTTTACTGACCAGCAGGTGGCAGTACCCTCTAAAACCTGTGCATATGTTGCAAGAAAGGGTGTAGAAGAAGAAATCTACCGTAGAAGAAGAACTGTTTGAAATCACACAACAAAAACAAATGACTTTCTGCTCGCTCGGGGGATTAAATACATTTGTATCAAATAAAAAACATTCCTCCATGCGTCGCGACGCCGTTTCCACGACCACAGCGGCGCAGACAGCTGCAGGCTCTGGCGTGAAGGCTGTCGGTGAGGTCCCTACCCGACCTGTCAATCAATTCGGCGCGCGCGCTAGGCTTGCGGAGCTTCAAAATCTGGGAGGTGCACGACCACGCGCGAAGCCAACGCGCTGGCCAAAGCGCGGGGGCGGGGACTTCGCGATTGCGTCACTTTGGCCGCGCGCTCTCTCGCGCCCTATGCGACGCGTCAACTATATCCTAAGCTTTAGCAGCTTCTCTCATGCGCGCTCCTCCTGGTCATCGCGCAGCCACATTCTGCAGGTTATATTTCGAATCAGATATAATAATCTATTGCTCCGATGGTGTTTGGCACAAGATCAGTCTTAATCCGTACTTGTTCTGCGGCGGTGTATGGGGATTTTATGTACCTGGGTGTTAATATGAGGAGCGGCTTTGATGACCAAGGGGAGCGCACGACTCACCTGCGCGACACACCAGACAAATTAAACTTAAAATTATAATTCTAATTCAAACAGAACCTATTGTCAAAAACAATTGTGGTGCGTGACTTTTTTAAACTCAAAATATTTTCTAAATAACGAAATATGAAGTTATTAGTGGAGAAATCCCGTCTGGATGACAGCAGACTGACGCTCCTAAAATATACGACAGGTCCGGACCACTCGTAAATTTTGTTCGTATCTGAAAAAAATCCTAGGATACGAAAACATTGTTGGATGCCACAAATGATCCTAAATCACTCGTACGAACAGTATAAGAACAAATCTGTGCGTACGAACGGTTCGTGCATGAGGGCCATTGTTTCTCTCTGTTCATGAAAGAAATGGAACTGTATATCAAATCAATAACAGACTCTACAAATGAAAAGGCTCTAAGGACAATTTCAATAAGTACATCTTTGCATGTTCTTTTGTAATTTTCACCCCTGGCTGTTTGTTTACATGCCTGTTGTATTGTGTTGTACTGTATACTTCATTCTGTTGTTGTGATGTATACTAATTTTGTTTAAATAAAGTTTAAATAAATAAATAAAATCCTAATTTCTTTATTTTTTCCCTGCAAAAACAGAGAAGTAGTGTGGGCTGATGTCTTCACAGTATTCTAACTTTCAAATTTCTGTTTTTGTGGGTTTCATGAGCTGGAAGCCCAAATTATGTAAAAATAAACAAATAAATACTTGAAATCATTTCAATTGTGGGCCCTGAATCTATCATCTGTTTAGATTAACTTTTTGAATGGAATTATGGAAGTTATACAACTTTTCCATGATACACTATTCTAATTTTTTTGAAAGGTCGTCTGTACAAGGTCATGGTCAGGATCTCAACTTCTGATTTGAAGATAATTTTCCAAAACTTGATTCGTCTTTATAACATTAGGCAGCTTGCAGCATAATCTTTTCATCACCCAGCTATAAGGTCAAGCATTATTCAAGGTGTTTGCTATAGATTGCTGCATTGCTGTGTAGTTTGTTGATGAGTGTATGATGTGCCGTGTTCTTGTTTGTTTAATCGAAAGCATGCTGTTTGTTCAACAGTCCAACAGAATGATAAATTACTATAGCCTTACACTGTCATTTCCACTTTACCGTGACAGAGATGTATTTTAGAGCTTGTTCTCTTATCACCTGTCATGCATAGTTATAATGAAAATTGTAGGGAAATGCAGCATTGTCCCTGCACGGCATCCATCGATCTGATTCACTCATTCACAGCAGAAGACTGGAGGAGGAGGCATTTGAAACTTTCCTGCAAGAACAAAGAGAACCAGATCAGAAAACCCTGAAATTGGTGATGGTGTGCACTGAGAGAGACACAAAACAGGCACTGGCCACATTGTAGATGGAAATTTGAGAGTAAAAAGTTGAATAAAAGGGATGTATAAAAACAAAGTAGGGCCCCAGAGGAGTTGAGGAGGTGCAGTTAGGCTGTGATGTCATCAGGTTTGAGAACAAGTGACTTTGCTATCTGTCGGTTTCTGACCACAACTCTTCCCGTTCTGCTGTGACATGTTTATCTGTGAAGCCCAGAGACGTTGGACAGCAAGATTAACACAGACACCATACCTGTGAAAACTGGACAAACTACCTGCGACAGTTTAAACATTCCTTTATGTTAATACGTGAAAAACATGCCCTAAACAGAAAATGGTTTACATAATCAGACTCTTAAAATAGTATTTCAAATATATTTAATTAACTATCCTTCACATTTGATCAAATTTATGTCCTTTTTTTTTTTAACGGAGTGAAAACATTTGAATAACAAAAGCTCAGCGTAACACTTCCCCCTTTGTCTCCCTTTATTCGTTTAGTCTTTACTCTTTCTTGCCCCTTTCCCCCCACGATCTGCGTCCACCGCTCTGGATGAACGGTGTCTTTACTGAGCTTACAGACAATCAATCAGCCGTGAGCTATCTCCTGCAGCTGGCTGTCTCGGTCAGATGGTTGAGAGCGGGGCTGAGAGTGTTGAAGGGGGTCTGTTGTCATCAGGGGACAACTCATAATACATCTGTCTCCTACAGCTGAGGTGAAAACTGGAAGTTTGGCCCTCTCAGAGCAAGTTGTCTCACAAATCCCCCGAGTTGATTATCTTGTTTTCAGTCCCTCAGTGTTCAGTTTTATATCATACACTCATTGCGGCATGTCTTCATTTGTTTACCTTTAACCTTGATATCTAACAAAGTTAAGTCAGGTCCACTGGACTGATTCTAATATTTAAAAAAAAAACTTGTTGAAACTTTTCCTCTTTTATCCAAAGGACTTCTTCAGTCTGAGGAGTTGCAATAAACTCTGTCTTATAAACAACACCTTCTCGTAGTGGGTCAACCAGTTTGCTGGTGACAGCCAGAACTAGCTGTTCACATGATGGAGGAGGACCGCCAGCCTAATGCCGGGTACCCACCAGACGCGTTTCGGCCAGCGGAAGCGGCCGGTTTACATTGAAAGTCTGTGGAGACGCGTCGAGGCGTGTCGAATCGTGAAGCGCCGCGTTTTGAGTGTTTGAAGCGGCGCGGCGGCACGCAGCAGTTCCTTTCCGCGCACGCGCGCGTCCGAAGCAACCTAAGCGTCGAGCCGCCAAGGGTCAAATATTTGAACTTTCGACGCGTCGCAGCAACCAATCGGGAGAGACTCTGCTATGTGATGACGCAACGAAAACGGGACTTTTTTTGGACTTTTTAAACTTACCCCATCGAGCCTCCATGAACAAACCAGCCTCCGGTAAGAAACTTGGCATTTTTACAGTTGCTGCTGTCCGCTCAAGCGTAGATCACCCCAAACATAAAAAAAACAACGTTTTAATCTCAACAAAGACTTTTGGAGCAGTTCGGCTCGTAGAAAACCCACTCAAGTAGTAACGAGGCTCACGTACAGCTGATTTCGTCTGCCCGGTGTACAAGAAACAACCGGAAAATGACCTAGGACCCCCCCTCCTCTGCCTCCTCCCAGGGCGCGTCATCAGACGCGTCTTCAGTGGCTTGTGTGAAAGTGACATGCGGCCAAAAGGGGGCGGCAGGAGCGTTTTGACGCGTCTAGTGGGTACCCGGCATAACGACAGATCTTTAGTACTCTGATGGCCGCTTGCTATTCACAGAGGGCTGAACGATACTAGCATAAGAAGGGGACAGTTGGACATGGAGGCTCCGCCCCTGTTTATTGATGGACGGTTTCTCTTTGCAAAGATGGCCTCCTTCATACATCAGGGAAACTAAACAGCCACTGGCCAAAAGGATGGACCAACACAGAAGATCAACATCATCAGGTCAGGACTCTGCGGTCTACACTCATCTCCAGGCCAGCGGTCACTCTTTCAGGGATGAAGATGTTCACATCCTTGATAGAGAGGAACGATGGTTTGAGAGAGGAGTAAAGGAGGCCATCTTTGTGAAAAGAAACCGTCCATCGTTAAACAGAGGTGGAGGCCTCCGTGTTCAACTGTCCCCCTCTTACAATGCTGTTACTGCTAGTATCACTCAGCCCCTTGTGAATAACAAGCAACCATCAGAGTACTAATGATCCATCGTTGGGCTTATGGTCCTCCTTAATCATGTGAACAAGTAGTTCTGGATGTCAGCAGCAAACTGGTTTGCAGACTGAGGAAGTCCTTTGGATAAAAAATAAAATGTTTCAACACTTATTTTATTAAATCCGTCCGGAGGATCTGACTTAACTTTGTTGGATTTTTCTACCTGCATTATTGCGCATGCGTCAGGACATTTAAAACCTCAATAGTTTATTGAATATATTTTAGATTGCTTACTCACGCAGTGCAGATGACGGCCAGCAAGAGGGAGAAACTCAGACCTTAATCAATTTACAGCGGTGCATAATCATTTGTTGTTGTTTTTGCCGTTGATTTGAAGCTGCTTTCCTTCCTCTTCTGTTACAGGATGATCCATGGAGGCCAGTTTCTCAACGGTTTGGCTGGGCCAACCATCATGAGTGCTGGCCCCTTCCTCTCCACCACGTGGTTCGCCCCCGATCAGAGAGCAACAGCAACGGCCGTGGCCACGCTCTTCTCCTACTTGGGAGGTGCTGCTTCTTTTCTGGTGGGACCTCTTGTCGTTCCGGCTCCCAACGACTCCCGGGCAGCGACGGGGTTTTCCAACGGCTCCATTACAAGCAGAATACAGCTCGTTATGTATGCAGGTACGAACAGAACGCGAGAACCTCCGTAAGCACGGAGGATCAATAGTGCATCATTTGAACATTGTGTCAGCCCCGTCAAGGGACAGAAATACAATCAGGCAACAGGGATTCAAGAGTTCTGCACAAACACCAAGAGCCTCTGTTATAATCCTTGTAACCGCGCCTCTGAAAAATAGCTTGCCGAGACCGTTATGCTTAACTGATTCAGAAAATTAAAAGCACGATGAAAGGAGAAACAAGCATGCTGTAATAGATCGAGGCTGCGGCTTTGTTTAATCTAAGGTAAAATTGTGAATTTTTGAAGGGCAGACACGTTTTGTGAATCAGAAGTTTCAAAAAAACCATTGTTAAAAAAAAAAACAGCACAGTACTTTCTACAGTTTTATAATCAACTCCTTTTTTATATTTCTTCTTTTAGAAGCTCAGAAGAAGCAACTAAACCTTCAGATTGATTGCCAGATTGCACGATTTTGCCAGACACTCTTATTCTACTGTCTTGTCTAGTCGGCCATTAAATTAATCTCGGAGCTATGTTCAGAAAACTTTAAGGTGTCGTGTTGACCTTTTTTAAAATGTCATATTGCCCCGAGTGCTTTTAGTGTTTCTGTAAAAAGTCAAAATAAACACAGACACACACACATCTCTTTCTATCTCCAGAATTGGCTGCGATCGCGGTGCTTTTTACAGCCGTGCTGCTCTACTTCCCATCTCGCCCACCAGTTCCTCCGAGTGTGGCCGCAGCCAGCCAGAGACTCAGTTACAGGAGCAGCATCTGCAGACTTCTGAGGTAAAACCACAGGCTCTGTTCTGAGAGGTCTTTGAGGAATATCCTTTCAATGCTTGATTTAAATACACAGCAGCAACAGATGTGTTTGAAAATACTTTTATGTGTGGCTATGTTTGATGGTCTAAAATATTTCTGACGAAGCTTCGACCTGCTGCGGCTGCAGTTTGGTTTATTATTTTATTTATTTTTTATTTTATTGTATTCATTTTACATTTGTATAAAAAACTCCATTTTACATGTAATATGAAAAAAAATGAAAAAACATAAAATGAAAGGTGGCAGAAAGAAGAAGAACTCTTATTTTATCTGCCCCTTTTTTCAAAAACAAAAACAAAATCAATTCAAACAATACTCGTCAATGAGTAATCGAACAAAAAGAGCATTTCATCACTTATCTTAATATTTATAGTGACAATATTCATTTTAACTGTAAATTTTAATATTTTGTTAACAATTTAGATTTGATCATTTTTTTAAACACAAGCACTGATTTTGCATTTTTAACTTAATTTCCTAAACCGTTCCACAAATCAACTCCCTGTATTGAAACAGACCGTCCCTTTAAACTAGTTCTGTACTGAGGTTTTGCAAAAATCTCAGTTCCCTTAAGACTATAACAGCTCCTTCTCTTTATAAAAAGCACTTGAAAGTTTGAAGGCAGTACGTTATTGTGAGCTCTATACATTACTAATAAAATATTATAGTCCACCAAATCATAAAACTTCAGCAACTTAAGTTGGTTAAATAATATATTTGATGGATGACAGTAGGGCTTTCTTGTAATAATTCTCACAGCTCTTTTTTGTAAAATAAAAACAGGCTTTGTTAGTTTTACATGCCTTTCCCCAAACTTCAACACAGTAAATTAAATGTGGAACAAAAATGGTTTTATATAACAGATACAGAGCTTTATCATTCAACAAATCCTTTACTTTATACAATACTGCAGTAGATCTAGATATCTTTATTTTAACAGAATTAATATGCTGTTTCCACGACAGTTTGCTGATGCTTTGGGCTCCTTCTGCCTTAGAGAGCCGAAGTGACAAAATCCAGCGCTGTAGAGGGACGGTGAATTGGGGACTGCCACTCACCATCTGCTTTGGTTGTGATCAAAACCCTCTGCCTTCCTTCCTAAATATTTACTGAACTATAATATACCAGTTGCTGTTAAAGAAAAGACCATCCTCCCCAGCAGCCACACTTTCAGGGTCAGCTGTGCGTACTGTGTGTTCTCGAGAACCTTCTCTCTGATGTGTGCCGTCAGAAATAGAAGTTCTGTAAAGACAAGGTCCTGGATGTCACTGGAATCTATTTACTGTTCTTTCTTCACTAGAAAAACACAAGTGTGTTTGTGTGTGTGTGTGTGTGTTTGTGGGGGGGAAGCTAAAATTGAATCACACTTCTTGATAATCTTGTAGCACACACAGTCACACTTTCCATCAAGGCCATATTTATCCTCTGGGCTGCGAGGAAACGGCGCAGCGTGAGGAGCGAGTGCTCTGCCTTTTGCCTGGCTTGTAAAGGAACGAGGCTGTGGCCGGGGAATAAAGACCGGAGGGAAGAGATGGAAAACTGGGCAATAGCTAACAGGGAGCTGGCTCAGCTTTGCTGGCTGCACTGGTTCCCCCTGCAGTAAGAATCACTCCACTGGAGTGCCAAGCTCTCCACATTCCTCGGACCAGCTCCTGTAAGGGTTCCCTCATGTAGATCAAAAGAACCACGCAGGAATCAACCAAACGCATGGTTCTGGACGGATGACTGTTGCACATTAACTTGCCAAGCGAACTAGGCCGTCCAGCTGAGAGGATTGTGTTCCACTTTAGATAGGCAGCCTTCCAGTGTTTGAGCAACGTGTATCTGGTTTCAGCAGCGTCAGGGCCACGACGCAGAGCAGGACATTTATTTAATTTATTTTTTTTATTCAACAAGTTTATTCATTTTAAATTAAAACACAAAACGATTTCACATATTATATGTAAACAAACAGAATGAAAGGTAGCAGAAAGAAGAAGAAATCTTATTACCGGTATATCTGCCCCTTTTTAAAAACAATCAATTCAAACAATAATCAGATGATTATAACAGATAATGTAACAGAACAAAATGAATAACTAATCCCAATTTTCAATGTAAAGTACATTTCACATTTAACTCATTTATATATTTTTTATTAGGTTTATTAGATAAATAAGGAGCAGATTTTATAAGATTTTTTTCTTCATCTGCTGCCTTTCATTTTATATTTACAATGTTTTGTAATTACAGATATCATTTTCCAAACCATTCCACAATCCAATTCCCTGTATTGAAATAGATCATCCCTTTAAACTGTTTTTTTACTGGGGTTTTACAGAAATCTCTGTTCCCTTAAAGACCGTGTAAAGTGAATTTCAATATTTTCTTCAATAAACATTATAAATGTCATAATTGTAATCTTGTAAATGAGTAAAAAGTCTCAAAATTGTAGCTCAATTAATTTTGGAGTTATAGATCAAACTTTGTTTAAAGATATGTCTGCTTCAGGATTTTTTAGGCGTGGTTTAAATGTGACCGCGTTTCGTCACGCGGTCTAAAGCCCCACCCCCTGCAGCTCCAGCCGTATAAATTCGTTCTTCGCATCGGTGGAGCCATTCACTCGCGAATCGCAGATAGCATCAGATAGCAATAGCATAGATATTTTGTTCATTGTTAGCTAGCTAATCAATTATGCCTCGTTCCTGCATCTTCCCTGGATGTCGCAATGGTCAGGGCACCCGCTTGGTGACTTTATTTAATTTATTTTATTTACTTGATCTCTGCTGCTGTCAGCCGCGGACACACAGAGTGGACCTCACATCCCCCGCGCGCAGCCACTGACAAACAGAGTGGACCTCATCCCCCGCGCACAGCCACTGACACACAGAGTGGACACACCGTCCCCGCGCGCAGCCACTGAGAGTGGACCTCACGTCCCCCGCGCACAGCTGCTGTTATGTATCTGTGTGATTTCACATTGTGTGCTCACATTCTAAGAAAATAAAAAGTTTGACGAATATTTTGCTGACAATTGCTTTTCACTGACCTCTTTGGTTTCCTATATTTTTATCTGGAGGTTCAAATGAGTAGGGCTGGAGAACTCCAATTAGGCTGCCAGCCTTCGCGAACATCTTCAGGGGGCAGGACACGGGGGCAGTACTGCGCTGAAACCACGCCCACGCGCTGACACGCCCCCAGCGTTTCAGACCAGGGCACAATTATGATTTTTCATTATTTTTGAGACTTAATTTTATAAGGAAAACAATGTTTTTAATCAGTCAGATTTATATGGGTGATTAATAACACATATTTATGCCGTGTGACAAACTCAAAACACACATTTAATTTCACTTTACACGGTCTTTAAGATTGTAGCAACTTCTTCTTTTCACAAAATGCATTTGAATGTTTGAAGGTAGTGTGTTGTTCTGAGTCTATACATAACTAACAAAATATTATAATCCACCTAATCATAAAACTTCAGTAATTTCAGTTGGTAAAATAATACACTTGATGGATGACAGTAATGCTTTCTTGTGATAATTCTTACAGCTCTTTTCTGTAAA
>JBBPBX010000272.1:62556-98589 GCA_038048925.1 Garcialebias charrua
TCATCTGTTTGAAAAATTTTACATTCATTACTCATGCATACATGCTAAACACCGTTAAACGTTTCTCAAATGAAGTTATTTGCTGCTTTTAACTTTGCCAATGTTTTCTTTTTCAAATGTCAAAGAAATTATAACGTTGTTTTTTATAAGATTTTACACAAATTACCTGACTTAAAGCTGCAGTCTGTAAGTTTCTGTAGAACGCAGGACTTAGGCCCTGTTTACACGGACACTGTGTGGGGGAAACGCAACTTTTGGGTATGTTAATTAGGTTGAAAGTTTTGCGTTGACATGGGCGAATTCTGTGGATACGACTCTCTCCCCCCCACCCCCCGTACTCATGAATTTACTGTAGTTACCATGCTGGGCCATTAGATGGCGCTGTGATTTTTGGAACCTTCACCACTGCGCATGTGTGCAGCCTGGGGTAAACAGAGCACACGAGGCAGCCTGTTTTCCTCTCTGGCTAAAAGTTCAGCTACTACAAGTTGTTGTCAACAAGTTAACAACAAGGTAAAGCTGGAATTTGGATAAGAGTCAAACACCAAGTAGGGGCCGCTTCATCTGCACACCAGTTGCTGACTGGACCGGAACCGAGTCAACATGTCTGACTTTACTCCGTGAGAATCAGCTGATTTACAGCAGCGCTACAAGGTAAACCATGTTCTTAATAATGTTTCCTTGTGTTTAGTTCGATCACAGAACAACCAACTGAGGTTTTATTTTTATTTTTTTCCTGCGAGGTCGAAGCTGTTCCACGAAGCGGACCGGCGGTTCGGATGTGGGTCCAGTTTCCACCAGGATGAACAACAGAGTCCAGTTCATTAAAGTTCGGTTAACGTGTTTTTAAAAGTGTTCAATTTAATTCTCAGTGTTTGTGACATGAGTTTGTGGTGTTGAATAAACAAATAAATAAAAAATCAACCTGGTGTCTTCATTTTCAGCAGCATGTTAGGCATGACGTAACGAGTCCAGATAGCTTCATTTAGCTCAGATAAATTTAAATATCTCCCACGCTAACATAAATACTGTTTATTATTGTTAAACTGTTAATATATAGCACATTTAGTATGTTATAGTGCAGCGTGACACGTGAAATGTCCGACTGCCTCGTTAACAGACAACTGGATCCAGGCAGCTGGCTCTCTTCCAACACAGATGCAGGTAAGGTGTAGAATAATTAAATATGAGAATCAAAATATATTCCATCAGCTATAGTTCAGAAAGTGGTGCGTGTGTCCACTGTCCAGTCCACCGCCATTGTTAAAATGCCGGCTGTCTGCGCGTGCGTGCTGCGTGCATGTGTTCAAACAAAAGCTCCACGGGAGATGTTTACATTATCAACGGGGGGTCAGCGAAAAACTTCCACCTTGAGAGCAGGGTCAGAAAAGTATCGGTGTCATCGAGGGGGGCCAGCAGCGTCGTGTAGGCGATAAGCAAAGTCGCAAAGAGAAAGTAGCGGTTACACTCAAAATACGCGCCGTGTAAACAGGCCCTTAGAAACATTTTCAACATGGAAAGCATTCTGGTCCCTCCCCTTGCTCTCGCTGAAATTCAGCTCAGCCCCCAGAGCTCCGCCTCCACTGCATGTCCTGTCGCAGTCGCTGCGATATTCTGTGTTTATATGTTAATAAAACGTTCTAAAAAATAAAATAAAAACATGGAGCGCTGGTCCAGCACACCAGAACACCAGCAAATCTGCAGAGCCTCGCGCAGCCACGTTGAACCCGAGTTTAATTCGCTCGTGACAAATTCATTCATTTCCTCATTTCAGTCATGGAGTCAGCGGAGGAGGAAGCGATCACTTGACTTTTGGCAAAAAAACAAAAGAAAAGTCCAGATCAGGGATGAAGAAGGGGAATTTAATACATTTGTGTCACATACAAAACAGTTTTGCATCGCTTTGCAATCCTTTGAACGAGAACGTGCGCGGCCGCTGGGGCTGGGACAGGCGGGGGCGTGGGTTAGGGGCGTGAGAAGTGAGAAGCTCTGTTTTTATTGGCTGGTTAAAAACTCTGTTTTTATTGGCTGGTTAACGGCGGGTCACTGTGGGTTTTTAGAAATGCTTTTAGTAGAAGCAAGGGGACTATAGTTTTTTCAGAGATTACTTTGTCTAACATCAGTCTGTCAGGAGGTAGTGACAGAGTGAAGAAATATGTTAAAAATCCTTATAAATTTAACCAACACTCCTAGATGGGACCACATCACACCTGTTTTATTCTCACTACATTGGCTTCCTGTCCGTTTTAGGATAGATTTTAAACTTTTATTATTTGTTTTTAAAGCTCTGAATGGCCTGGCTCCTACTTATATAACGGAGTTGTTAAGTTTCCCCGCCCGCTCCAGGTCTCTGAGGTCAGATAGCCAACTCTTGCTCTCTGTTCCACGGACAAAATATAAACGTTGGGGTGACCGTGCCTTTTCTGCGGCCGCACCTCGACTCTGGAATACACTCCCACTTGAGCTACGCCAGATTACTGAACTTGGCCCTTTTAAATCAAAGCTTAAGACTTTTTTATTCAAACTGGCTTTTAGTAATTAAATATGTGGTGACATTTCTGGTTTTATTTTTGCTTTTATGTTGTGTTTTTCTTGATTTTTAATCTGTCTTTTTAAGTACTGCACTGTTTTTTGTTAAGCACTTTGGTCACCACCACCGTGGTTGTGTAAAGTGCTATATAAATGAATAAATGAATGAATGAATGAAAAATATATTTTTAGAAAACTTACAGACTGCAGCTTTAATATAGAAGATGTAACATTATTTAGATAGTGCTGTCCAAACCTTTTATCAGAAAAAGTGACATTCATGGCACAGTTGGTCAAACCTGTGCATTTGTGCCTAATTGTGAATCTTTTTTATTTTCTTTTAGCAATTTTCGATTCTTGATGATTGCCCTGGCCTACGCAGTCCCAACTGGAGTCATTGCTGGCTGGACGGGAGTCCTCGACATGGTTCTTACACCAGTTAATGTCAGCCAGGTAAGATAAAAACATGCACAAAAGAGAATATGCCTTTTTTTTTGGTTTTCATTCAACTTGGAACGATTGTGATAAGAGAGGACTCATCAAATAAACGAGATTTCTTTTAGGTTTCAAAGGATTTCATTTGTGGCCGTCTCCTGTCACCAATCCACTTTTTTATTCATAGTGAGATAAATTGTTTCAAGCTCACAGCAACCCTCAGCTGCTTGTTTGTTTGTTTGATTTATTTATTCATTTCATTTCCATTAAAACAATACAAATTTCAAGAGAAAAAAATATAAAATACCTATAAAATGAAAGGCGGCAGAAGAAGAATTAAATCTTATCATTTCTGCCCCTTCTTAACAAAATCAATTCAAACAATCAATTCAAGCAATAATCACAAATAATACAACAAAACCCAAAACATATCACAATTATTCTTTATAGTTTTCGCTAATATTAACTAACTTAAATGTATCTCGTCAGCATTATATTCTTTATCCTTTTCTTAAATACAAATAATGATTCCTCATTTTTAATATCATTATTCAAACCATTCCATAGATCAATTCCCCTCATTAAAGTAGACCTACCCCGCAAACTTGTTCTAAACTTTGGCTTAACAAAAATATCAGTTCCTTTTAAATTATAGCAACTGCTCCTTTTTACAAAATACTCTTGTACGTTCGATGGTAAATTGTGATTCTGAGCCCTGTACATTAGTAATAGAATAAAGTAGTCTACCAAATCATAAAACTTGAGTAATTTCAGTTGATGAAATAAAATACTTGAAGGATGACAATAATCTTTTCTTGAGATAATTCGTACAGCTCTTTTTTGTAAAATAAAGATAGATTTGGTTGCAGTTTTACAAGCTGTACCCCAGACACCAATACAATAAATTAAATTTGGCACAACAATTGTATTATACAGTAAACACAAAGCCTTGTCTGTCAGTAAGTCCCTCGTTTTATATAGTACTGCCATGGACTTAGACATTTTAGTTCTTACAAAATTTATATGTTTTTTCCATGACAATTTATCATCGATAATCACACCCAAAAACTTTACTTCATTCACTCTTTGTATCTCCACACCATCAATCTTGAAAAGAAAATCCATAGTTGACTTTTTTTTACTAAATATCATATAATTAGTTTTTTCCACGTTCAGTGATAACTTGTTTAATTTAAACCAAGTTTGAATTTTGTCAAACTCCATCTTCATTAATTCAAACGTCTGATTCAAGTCTCTACCCGAGCATAAAAAAGTAGTGTCATCTGCAAATAAAACACACCTTAGAATCCCAGACACCTTAATTAAATCATTTACATATAAAATAAACAACTTAGGGCCAAGCACTGAACCTTGTGGTACTCCACACGAAATACTGCATAGTTGAGATCTCACATCATCAATTTGTACAAACTGTTTTCTGCCCTTCAAATAACTAGATATCCACTGTATGGCTAGACCTCTAATACCGTACTGTTGCAATTTTTCAAGTAAAATGGTGTGGTCAATGGTGTCAAAAGCCAGTGGTGGGCAACGCTAATTAAAAAATTACAGTAGTTCCACAATTTCTAAAACGCTTATTAATTTTTTTAGGTCCACAATTTCAAAAGCACAAATATCTTATGAAAATTAGGGGAAGCTAATCTAATCCGCTATTTATATATATATATATATNATATTAAAAGTGAAAGTATAGGCGATGAAAACCGAAACTTAAAAAAAACAAATGGGGCCACAGCCACACCGTACCACCGCCTGCAGCTGTGCAATTTAGGTTTACTTTTAGAGATTGTGTTTATAGATTTTTGGTAGCTCTAGAGAGATGAATATTTGTTTTTTTTGTTTGTGAAACGAGAGAGAGGAAGCCGTTTTGGCCGTGTTATACTGTATATGGGACCTGCATTGCAACACTGCCCTCTGCTGTCACAATCTACTACAAAGAAAGTCAACACAAGTAATAAATTGCACAGCTGCAGGCGGTGGTACGGTGTGGCTGTGGCCCCATTTGTTTTTTAAGTTTCGGTTTTCATCGCCTTATACTTTCACTTTTAATATTATTAATATAACTAATAGTTTTGTTTTTCCTGTGACTTATGTGCAGTATGATAAATGATAGGAGCATAATAAATGCTCCCAATGCTTTGTTGGTCTTTTTTTTCTTTTTGTAAAGACGTTTTTAGGCATTTATATTTATTTATTTATTTTGCATCGTAAGACACTGTGACGTCATCGGCTACTCGAGCGTCGTTCGAGTTTTTTTATGTTAATGTCGAGGTTAAAAATTATGTACTCGTTCAACCCCTAATATATATATATATATATATATATATATATATATATATATATATATATATATATTATATATATATATATATATATTATATATATATATATATATATATATATATATATATATATATATATATATATATATATATATATATTTATATATAGCCGGCAGCGTTATGCAAAATTTGCACTACACTGCCAACTGAAAAGTAACAAAAATGATCCTAAAAGGATGAAATTACAAAAATCAAAGGATTTATTTAATACTTTACGTACATATATTCTATTCGGCCACGAAATTAACAAAAAATAGAATGAACTTTTAATCCCTAAAACCACTTTTAAATCTCAAATACACGGGTGTGTCGCCACCGCATTTATACATAAAAGTAACCCAAATACATAAAACTAACGACTCACCGTCGAATGGTCGACACAAAACACACAATAAAATCCTCCGGCCACGTTAATTTGGCTTGAAACAGCGGGGTTCTCTGCGGATTTATCCATTAGTAACCCAGCACAACCAACCAGCTGGACACAGAGTTAGCGTCTATAGGTAGTCAACAGATTTAATGAAAAGTAACTAAAATACATAAAAATAACGACTCACCGTCGAAATGGTCGACACAAAACACACAATAAAATCCTCCGGCCGCGTTAATTTGGCTTGAAACAGCGGGGTTCTCTGCGGATTTATCCAAGTACCCAGCACAAACAGCTAGCCACAGAATTAGCCCCTGAGTTCACCTCTGACCCGGAAGATGTCAAGATGGAATAGTCCATTTTTAGTAGGGGGATAAAGAAATCGACCGTTTTTTTTATTGCGTATTTAATGATCGTTTTCATCGTAACTATAATTATTTTTATGTTAAATGTACATTAACAAGCAGGATCAATGTTAGGGATGTAGGTGACTGGCCGGGGCGCGGCGGGGCCGGGGCCCCATGCTGATGGGATCCCCAGGCAACGGCATCATTTACCTACATGGTAGATCCGAGTCTGTTCTCCCTCTGCTCCCCCTCACACCCTCCCTCCTCTCTGCTCTTACGGTGGGGAAAAAGGTAAAACAAGCAGCATAAGAGCTTGTAAATACAAGCCCAAAACCAGAAAAGTTGGCACGTTGTGGAAATCGCAAATAAAAACAGAATACAATGACTTGCAAATCTTTTTCAACCTATATTCAATTGAACACACTGCAAAGACCACATACTTAACGTTCGAACTGGTAAACTTTGTTATTTTTTGCAATTATTAGCTCATTTGGAATTTGATGCCTGCAACATGTTTCAAAAAAGCTGGCACAAGTGACAAAGAAGACAGAGAAATTTGAGGAATGCTCATCAAACACTTATTTGGAATATCCCACAGGTGAACATGCAAATTGGGAACAGGTGGGTGCCATGATTGGGTATAAAAGCAGCTTCCTTGACATGCTCAGTCATCCACATAGAAGGATGGGGCGAGGGTCACCACTCTGTGAACAAATGCGTGGGCAAATTGTCGAACAGTTCAAGAACAACTTTTCTCAACGAGCTATTGCAAGGAATTTAGGAATTTCACCATCTACGGTCCGTAATATCATCAAAAGGTTCAGAGAATCTGGAGAAATCACTACACGTAAGGGGCAAGGCCGAAAACCAACATTGAATGCCCGTGACCTTCGATCCCTCAGGCGGTACTGCATCAAAAACCGACATCAGTGTGTAAAAGATATCACCACATGGGCTCAGGAATACTTCAGAAAACCACTGTCAGTAACTACAGTTCGTCGCTACATCTGTAAGTGCAAGTTAAAGCTCTACTATGCAAAGCAAAAGCCATTCATCAACAAGATCCAGAAACGCCGCCGGCTTTGCTGGGCCCGAGCTCATCTGAGATGGACTGATGCAAAGTGGAAAAGTGTTCTGTGGTCTGATGAGTCCACATTTCAAATTGTCTTTGGAAACTGTGGACGTCGTGTCTTACGGACCAAAGAGGAAAAGAACCATCAGGACTGTTATAGGCGCAAAGTTCAAAAGCCAGCATCTGTGATGGTATGGGGGTGCATTAGTGCCCAAGGCATGGGTAACTTACACATCTGTGAAGGCACCATTAATGCTGAAAGGTACATACAGGTTTTGGAGCAACATATGCTGCCATCCAAGCGACGTCTTTTTCATGGACGCCCCAGCTTATTTCAGCAAGACAATGCCAAGCCACATTCTGCACGTGTTACAACAGCGTGGCTTCGTAGCAAAAGAGTGCGGGTCCTCCCCTGGCCTGCCTGCAGTCCAGACCTGTCCCCCATTGAAAATGTGTGGCGCATTATGAAACGTAAAATACGACAACGGAGACCCCGGACTGTTGAACAACTTAAGCTGTACATCAAGCAAGAATGGGGAAGAATTCCACCTGAAAAGCTTCAAAAATTGGTCTCCTCAGTTCCCAAACGTTTACTGAGTGTTGTTAAAAGGAAAGGCGATGTAACACAGTGGTAAATATGTCCCTGTGCCAACTTTTTTGCAATGTGTTGCTGCCATTGAATTCTAAGTTAATGGTTATTTGCAAAACAAAATAAAGTTTCTCCGTTCGAACATTAAATATATTGTCTTTGCATTCTATTCAGTTGAATATGGGTTGAAAAAGATTTGCAAGTCATTGTATTCTGTTTTTATTTGCGATTTGCACAACGTGCCAACTTTTCTGGTTTTGGGCTTGTAAGTTTATTGGTTTTTACTGATAGATAATTAGTTATTAGCGGTACTGCATTTTAAATAAAAATAGCACAAATCCGCTTATGAATTATAAAAGTTAGTCAATCCACAAAAACGCTGACAAAAAGTTTAGGTTCACTGTAAGCGGATTAGCGCTTTAGCGCTATCTAGCGTTCATATGCCCACCACTGTCAAAAGCCTTTCTCAAATCAACAAACAGACCCATACAATACTGCTTATCATCTATTGCTGAAGTAACCTCTTCTTTCAGTTCCATAAGAGCCAAACTTGTCGAATTATTTGATCTAAAACCATACTGACTATTACTCAAGATATTGTTTTTATCAAGAAACTTGTCCAGTCTGGACACAAATAATTTTTCAAGGATTTTTGAAAACTGTGGCAACAAAGAAACAGGTCTATAATTATTAAATAAACATTTCTCCCCATTTTTAAAAATTGGAACCACCTTTGCAATTTTCATTTTTTCAGGGAATATACCTTTAGAAAGTGATAAATTACAGATGTGTGTAAATGGCTCTATAATATGACTTATTATCTCCTTCACAACCATCATATCCAAATCATCACAGTCTTTAGATCTTTTATCAGTAAATTGTCCAACAACCTTCATTATTTCTTCTTTAGTGGTTCCATTTAGAAACATACTGTTTACACAACCACTGATTAAATAACTCACGTTTTCATCTATTTTAGGAATTGAGGTTGCAAGATTAGATCCCACATTTACAAAATAATTATTGAAACCATTTACAATTTCTTTGTCATCATGAATTTCTACATTATTTTCCACAAAATGTTGTGACAATCCCATGTTACCCTTATGTTTATTTAGAACACTGTTAATTACTCTCCATGTCGCCCTCATATCACCACTGCTTGTCTTGCACAAATCAACACAAATCCACTTTGGTCTTGGACTAGACTTTATCTCATCAATCCAGTCCAAATTAAACTCATTCTCCAAACCGAGGTTGTTGAAAGAGTTGTCTTAAACAGGTAAGTTATTAATTTTTCATAACCTGTCCACAGAGCCCAATTTCAAACAATCTAAATCATCTCTTTAAGTCCATCACTGAGCAATAAATTTGATTTGCTATTTGCACCATGCAGGTCAGAGACAAAAGCTCTTGAGCATTTGCATCATCCTCTTTTTTACACAGCTGCATTTCAATAGACTAAGGAGCATCTTTTCAAGGTTATCATCAGACACGTGCTGCTGTAGAGAGGATTACACTCAGGAGAGCAGAGACTGAGACACTTCCTGTCACACCTCTGCTTTGTGCTTTTGACAAGAAGTAACCAAGCACCTGCCAGATTGCACCTAGATTTTATTGGTTCTCAGATATGACACCAATTTATTTTATTCATGCTGATCAGGGACAAAAAATTGTGTTGCAGTAAAACGAAGTGGCTTAAGACTTGGGCAAAAGAAAATGAAGCCATGCTTTGGGCAAAAGAAAATGAAGCCATGCTTTAAAATTAATGAGACGCTGTCGGGGAGCATTTATAACACGGTGAGGTGGAGAGGTGCTAATATACTGTATCTAAAAATCTGTTTGTTCTATAACAGTGTGGAGGTGTTTTAATGTCTTACAAAAACATGCGTGTTGTAGATTATTATTTTGTCCCCTGTTGTTTTACGATGAGAGGGGATTGAAAATGCCCTCGGTCCGTCCATCTGTCCATCCGTGAATGTTGCAAACATGATAACTTTTCATTCAACCTTTATTTAGTCAGGTAAATCTTTTGAACCTCATGGGCTCATTTACGAAAGCGACCTGCTAAAACTAAAGAACAATGAACAGCAGTGGTAGAATTTCCTTAAACAATAAACAATAAACAAACAAACAATAAACAATAGAAAACAAAAGAGAGAAAAAAACAAAAGAAAGTTTTTTTTTTTTTTAACAAAGTATCAAAAAACTAGCAAAACATTATAAGGTAGACGTATAAAATCAAAGACAGGAACAAATCTGCATTGGTTTTTGCCAGGATTCCAACAGATTCTGAAAACCATTTAGAGAAGTCAAGGTCGAGAGCTTCAGATCTTTTTGTAAGATATTCCATGAAGCAGGAGCGGAGTAGGAGAAGGCCCTTTTTCCAAGTTCAGTCCTCACTGACGGAACACTGCAGGTAATCATGTCCTGAGAGCGCACACTGTAGCTGCACTCACGCAAAGACATGTAGGAGGAGATGTATGAGGGCAGCAGACCAAGAAGTGATTTAAAGATGAAAATGTACCAGTGGAAGAGTCTGCGTGAGGTTAATGATGTCCAGTTAACCAGTGAATACAGGGTGCAGTGGTGGGTACGATAATCACAACCAGTTATGAATCTTAGTGCACCATGATAGACAACATCCAACATCCGCAGGGTGCTTGTAGGAGCATTCATGTAGAGAATGTCACCGTAATCAATGGAGGGAAGGAAAGTCACAGACACAAGGCGTTTCCTAACATTCAGTGATAGACATGATCTGTTTCTGAAAAAGAAACCCAGTTTAACTTTCAGTTTCTTCACTAGGTTTTCCACGTGGAGTTTAAAAGAGAGATGTGAATCGATCAGGATACCCAGATATTTATAGGAATCAACAAACTCAATAGGGACACCATTTGAAGATAAAATCAGAGGAGGATCTGCTGGAACCGCCTTCCTATTTGAAAAAAACATCCCTTTTGTTTTATCAGCATTTAGGACAAGTTTGAGACGGAACAAATCTGACTGGATGATGTCAAAAGCGGATTGCAGTAACTGGAAAGCCTTAGCAACTGTTTTAGCTCGGCAGTAAACAACTGTATCATCAGCATAGAAATGTAAGGATGCATCAGGGATGCAGTGACCTACATTAGCTATGTAGATTGTAAAGAGAGTGGGTCCTAAAACTGAGCCTTGTGGTACACCATTTTTAACTGTTAAATAGCTGGAAGAAGTACCGTTATGTTGAACACATTGCCTCCGATTGGAAAGATAGTTAGAAAACCAACCGATGGTGTGATCAGAGAAACCGATTTCTGAGAGCTTATGACACAGGATGTTATGATCCACAGTGTCAAAAGCTTTAGACAGGTCTAAGAAAAGTGCAGCACAATAGTCCTTAGCATCCAATGCTTCAACAACATCATTCAGAACCTTCAGAGAAGCAGTTGTTGTGCTGTGTTTTTTCCTGAAACCAGATTGATGGAGAGGTAAGATGTTAAATGAGTCCAGATAATTTTTGATCTGAGAGTTTATCAGTTTTTCTAGAACCTTGGCTAAGATGCAGAGTTTAGAGATCGGTCGATAATTGTTCAGTGAGGTGGGGTCACCTCCCTTCAGCAAAGGAAGAACAAAGGCTGTTTTCCAAGCATCCGGAATGGTGTTTTGGCTTATGGACAGATTAAAGATGTGGGTCACAGGGACTGTGATGATATGAGCAGCCAGCCTTAAGAAATAAGGTGGAAGTTCATCTGGACCTGCAGATTTTTTAGGATCAAGATCATTTAACAGTTTATTTACCTCACTGACTGAGAACGGAGAAAAAGAGAAGGTGTGATTAACAGATGGTTGACTTGTAGGAGGGATTTGATTTGTAGAAGTTTGATTATTAGATAAAGTGGCTGATTTTCCGTTTGTAACTGTGTCAAATAATGAACTAGAAGCAACAAAATGTTTATTGAAACAGTTCAGGATCTCGTGCTTATTTGACACAGGAACAGAGTCAACAAGAAATTGTGATGGGAGGTCAGATGATTGGGGGGTGCCTGAGAGAGATTTAATGGTTTTCCAGAATTTTTTAGGATCATTTAGATTTTTGGAGGTCTGAGATAAGAAGTAGTTACGTTTTGCGGCTTTAATGGCAGTTGTGCATTTATTCCTTAGCTGCCGAAATTTCAACCAATCAGTGTCTGAGTGTGATTTTCTTGCTGCGGCCCAAAGATGATCTCTCCAGTGCAGGAGATCAGCTAATTCAGGAGTAAACCAGGGGCTGTCTCGGCCCTTTATCCTGAACTGCCGGAAAGGAGCGTGTTTGTTTACAAAGTAAATGAAACTATCATGAAAATAGTTCCAAGCGGTGTTCACGTCATTGATTTGTAGGATACGTTGCCAGTCAAAGTGGGATAGATCCCAAAGGAATGACTGTTCACTGAAACGTTTCAAATCCCTTTTTTGGATTATTCTGGGCTTAGCAGGTGGAAGTTTAGTAGATCTAAGAGCTGCTATTACGGAATGATCACTCAAAACGTTAGCAAATACACCTATACCAGGAAATTTGTGAGGTGCATTTGTGAAAAACAGATCTAAGGTGGAAGATTTTTCGGGACATTTTATGTTTGGTCTGGTGGGAGAATCGATAAGTTGTGTTAGATTGAGAGATAGGCAACATTCCTTGAATTTATCACAGAGGGGGGTCGACTTATTCCAGTCAATGTTGAAATCTCCTGCCATAACAATCTCATTGTGTTTTAAATTTCCTATGAATTCAGTCAGGGAGGATAGAGCTTCAGGTGTTGCGGAGGGGGGACGATAACAACCTACAACAGTTAAGGGCTGACCTCCTTTCAAACTGATGTTCACAGCTAAAGCCTCAAACTGGTTTGCGATTGTTTTTTTAGATGCAATCCTGGCAGCCAAAGAGTCTCTGATGTAAATAGCGACTCCACCTCCCTTTTTATTACGATCACAACGATAGATCTTAAATTCATTGATTGCCAGGTCATTTTTCAAAACAGATTTTTTGAGCCAAGTTTCAGAGATAACGATCACATCTGCCCCAGAAGAACTGATTAGGATTTTCAATTCATCAAGTTTTTTTATGAGGCTACGAGCGTTTACATGCAGGAAATGGAGACCTGAATTATTTTTAAACTCACTAGGAGTACTGTAGTTAATGGAGGGCCCTGGGTTGGGCTGAATCCCTGAGATCAATAACAACATTAATATCAGACATTTACTTGACTTCTTTGTCAATGATGTGTAGTTACAGGAGTTAACTATGTGACATTTTGCACCCATAATTGAACCACGAGAAACATTGATGAAGATACGATCATTCAGAACCCAAAAACAATGAAAGTTGCAGTGATGGGCAGATCCAGAACTTGGAAAAATAAACAAGGTATCAACTTCTATTTTGGTGTGTGCCTACATCTCAATGTTCTTTAACGTCATTCACATCACATGTGGTACATGAGGTGGAACGAAATTGTGTACTCAAGGACCCATTACATCCAAAAATAGCAAAAATATAAAGTATAAAAAGGAACAGTATACAGGTAGTCCCCGATTTACGAGCGCTCTGATCTACGAGGTTCCAGACTTACGAGCTGGCGAATTATTGGAAAAAACGCAAAAAATACTGAGTTTTCCTGTGTTTTTTCACCACAGTTCGTTAGCTAAACATGTGGACACACGTTTCCGATCATTTTTATGCACTCATAAGCAGTTTTTCGATGAAAAACGAGTGTTTGTAGTCGCGCTAGCAAAACCGTTCCAATTTACGAGCGAATTTCCGGATTTACGAGAAGCGTGGCGGCCGTTCCAAATTACGAGATTTCCGGTTTACGAGCGCCTCGTTGTAACGGATCTCGCTCGTAAATCGGGGACTACCTGTACAAGAATCTAAGATATATGCTAAACAAAAAATAATGTAATATAATATGGTGTATTAAACAGCAGCCTGAACAGGAGTCTGTTGTGAGCAGATTGGTATGAATATAGCAGCTTATGGGCAAGCAATCAGTAGCACAGATAACCAGCAGCGCAGAAGTGTCAAATATCCAGTTAAAGTGTAATCACAGTGATTATTCTGGTTAGATATTCATAAGTCCAACAGCCTCAGGGTAGAAGCTGTTCCTCAGTCTAGTGGTTCTACACTTAATGCTCCTTAACCTCCTTCCTGATGAGAGTGGGGCAAAAAGTGTGTGTGCTGGGTGAGTGGGGTCTTCATGATGCAGGTGGCCCTCTTCCTGCATCTGGAGGTGTAAATGTCTGTGATGGTGGGGAGACTGACTCCAACATCTTCTGTGCAGCCTTCACCACTCTCTGTAGAGCTTTTCTTTCTGCAGCTGTGCAGCCTCCATGCCACACGTTGATGCTGGAGCACAGGATGCTCTCCACTGCACACCTGTAGAAGGAGGTGAGAACTGGGCTGCTCAGACCAGCTCGTCTCAGCCGTCTGAGGAAGTAGAGTCTCTGATGACCTTTCTTGATCAGGCTGGTGGTGTTGTTGCTCCAGCTGAAGTTGTTCAGGTGCACACCCAAGTACTTGTAGTTAGAGACCACTTCACAACAGGTCCTCCTATTTTCCACAGTTATCTCTTTCATCTTCTTCACATTAATGTGAAAGTTATTCTTCCTACACCAGCTCTCCAGATGTTCCACCTCCTGCCTGTAGCTGGACTCATCGTTGTTTGTGATGCATCCCACCACCGCTGTATCATCTGCAAACTTTACAATTATGACAACCTGTATGGGTAGGTGCGCAGTCATATGTGAGCAGAGTGAACAGGAGGGGGCTCAACACACAGCCCTGAGGAGAGCCAGTGCTGAGGGTTATAGTGGAGGAGGAGAAGTTGTGGATCCTCACAGACTGCGGCCTGTTTGTTAAGAAGTCTAGGACCCAGTTGCAAATGGATGGGCTTAGTCCTAATGTGAGTACAGGGAGTCCCCGACTTACAAATGTGTTCCGGACCTAAGGACCGTTCATAGGTCAATTTGCCGTAGGTCGGAACCCATAGCACATGTCGTTCGTGAGTCCGGATTTTCCTTCCTTAAGTCGGAAATTGTATGCTAAATGTATGCTAACGCTGCGCCGCACACCCGTTTTTCAACATGTGACTCATAAACATGCACAGAACTTTGTTTACAAACGGTTAGCTAGCACACTTTCATCTAAAAACACATACCAGTGCTGTATTTAATGTACAACTGCTGTACTAAATGCACAACTGTACTGTTCGTAGGTCCGTTCGTAAGTCCGAGTTGCCGTATGTCGAGGGCGCCGTAACTCGAGGACTCCCTGTAGTTTGTCCATCAGGGTCTGGAGATCATGGTGTTGAAGGCAGACATGAAGTCCACAAAGAGCATACGGACATAGGAGTCTTTCTGCTCCTGGTGGGTGAGAGCAGTCTAGGTATAAGACTGTATCTAGGCATAAGAAAGGTGGGATGGCTAAATGGGATTGCCAGATCAAAATCCAAGATGACTAGCCATATTTTTTTGTTAATCAGCCACTCCAAACATTTGAAGAAAATATGCTTTCTAGTTTTTATATTGCTTAAAAGTAAAGTTTCCTCAAATGATGGGGTGGCCAAACATTAATCTATGGTAGCCAAGTCCACCATTGGCACCCACTGGTTCCGCCACTGCGCCTGGTGGTAGATAAAATTGCTCCCTCCATTCAGAAGGATTTGTCACGTTGTACTGCTTTGAACAAGAATAAAGAGGGGGAAAAAGCTACCTCTATTCTTCTACACAACTCCTTCCCACTTGAATATCTTGTACCAAAACCATTAAGATTTATTATTTTTCCCTGTTCAATTCCAGTCCAGAAAAAACACTCATGTACAAACCTACAAACACTCACTGTTCAAATCCTTCAGCGATGGGGGACATCAGTACACGGCTTGTTCAATTTTTTTGAATGTAGGAAGAGGCAGTGAAAGCTCTAGACTAGAACACAAGGCATCAAGCACGAGCAAACAATTTCTCCCTTCCAAATAATTTGCTCATGCTTTCCGATAATTACCGGTCGTAAGTTTTGGTGCAAATAAGTAATTACTTATTACACGGTAGTGTACTAACAAGCAGACGAGTGCACCTTTGTTTTCCTTTTAGCTGCAGATAATTGGCACATTACCTTTGGGCCAATCCTGCAGCAGCCGTGATTCCTCTGCAGCACCTGCTGCTTCACGCTCCTTATTTCCTGTTTGACCTCTGTGTTGCAGATGTCAAGTAATATTTACACTCTCCTGAAGTTGACTCATACGGCAGCATTGCTTTATTTCTGTTTCTGAGTTTCATTTAATTTCTTCCTCCATATTTGACAGTTTTTTTTTCTTTCATATTAGTTTTTCTGAAAATACCATCTTCTGTTTCCTCATCTTGACACCCTGTTTGATTGAGACGTGACAAGGACTGCTTCAAGGCAGTAGGAGAGCTCAGTTGTCACTGGATGACAATAATACAGCTGAAGCCTTCTTTGATTATTGGATTGGGAAATCAATGCATCCATGACAGAGTAACTCAAATGTGTTTTAGAAGATAACCATTCAAACCTGCAATGAAACAAAACATCTAAAAAGGACACAAATGTGAAAGCGTCACACTGACTCTGTGTTCTCTCTGCTGTGCACTAAGATGTAAGCCTTCACTAAAAAAAGCTAGAAATGCACCAAGATTAATGAACAAGTTGCGTGGATTGATTATGTGACGGATGAGCACAGGCACAGAGCCACACAAGGATCTTCTGATTGGGAAGTGGAATACCGGAAGATGGGAGGATTTTACCAAAAGCTTGACAAGCTACAGCTAGTACAACTATTTTTCATGCCTGAAGCTATAACATTTATGTACGGTAAATAAGAATAAAATTTTAACAGGTTACATTGAACACAAGCGCTGCAGTTGATAGAAATGAGATTCAAAGCTGTCGTACTCTTTCAGGTGAATTTAAAGGTACCGTAGTTGGAGAGTGAGCTGGTGCCACAAAGAGAGGTTTTTTTTTCCCCCAACAAGTCTTCAGGCAAATTTGAGTGATACCTTCATATAATTTTTAACACATCATCAGACAGTGGACTCAGCTTTCCTCCCAAATATGTATCAATGTCAAAAGACACCTTTTTTAAAAAGAAATCCATCTCAGAAGTTCTGTTTTCAATTTTGTACCTAAAATTTTTGTTCTTTATTCAGCCATGTTAGAATTTCTGCAACAATTTGTTGACCACAGACTTTTCATTTTCCTCATGGTTGCATTTTTGTTTATTTATTATTTACTTTTTATTTATGCAGGTACCATACCATTTTATTTATAGAGCACTTAAAACAGCGACAAGGCCAACCAAAGTGCTGTACAAACACAAAAACGGGCAACACACAAAGCAACATACAAAATGAAGTAAAATCAGAGTATAGACATAAAAACGTTGCAGATAATAAATATAACGACTAACCTGTGTGAAGCATACAGGTTCAAAATGCCGATCATCTTGTGTTGAAAGCTACGGAATAGTAATTTTTTTTTACGTGATTTGAAAACCGAGAGGGAGGGGGCCTGTCTGACGAGCAGAGGTAACTCGTTCCAAAGTCTTGGACCTGCCTGACAAGCAGAGGTGGTCTCATTGAGTCACGAGAACTCATTTTCAAGAGAGACCTGTTTGGGAACAGATGATGGAGGTTAAGGGCCTTGCTCAGGGGCCCAGAGTGGGACAAATGAGGGTGGAGGCAGATGTGGGTGCTTCACATTTTCCACCCACATTTTGATGTTGTCAGTCCGGGGAGTTGAACCTGTGACTTGTATTGAAGTTTTTTATTTTTTTATTTTATCATGTCCTGGATGACAGAATCTTCACCAGCAACCTGCGACTTTCCGATCACAGGCCCATCTTCTCTAACCTCTGCGCCACCACGCCCCATGGGCATGGAGCAAAGATGGTGTTAGGACAAAACCTAAAAGATTTGATTTGATTTATTCATTCCTTTTATAATAATAAAATGCATAACAATATAATAATAATAATAATGAATTCAATTTATAACTCACTTTTCATTAATGAAAATATCAAAGTGCTATGTACACATAAAAGAAGAAAAAAACCACAAGTATAAAATGAAAGGCAGCAGATGAAGAAAAAAGTTCTTATTTTATCTGCCCCTTATCTTTCTAACAAACAATTCATACAACCAATTTCTTTAATTTCCAAAAGAAATGAACAAAGCTTTTAACCTCCAATACAACATACAATTTCTAACTTAAACTAATTTAGATATAGGATTTTAACAATTTAAACTTAAAGACCGTGTAAAGTGAAATTAAATGTGTGTTTTTAGTTTGTCACATGGCATAAATATGTGTTATTAATCACCCATATAAATCTGACTGATTAAAAACATTGTTTTCCTTATAAAATTAAGTGTCAAAAATCATGAAAAAACATGATTTTGCCTTGCTCTGAAACGGTGGGGGCGTGTCAGCGCGTGGGCGTGGTTTCAGCGCAGTACTGCGCCGTGTCCTGCCCCCTTCAGAGCTGAGCTGTGTGGGGAGGCATACGGGGGAAGCAGAGATCCACCTGCTCCGTTTTTATCTGAGTTCTGGCTTCCAGCAGCTTCTTTTTCCAAGAGTTACGCTGTTTTTAGTGCACTAACAACTCTGGTTATGTTTTTAAAGTTGAGGACACATAACTCCGCTGTTATAATCAGCGCTATTTTAGAAGATGAGCGGACTCGCGGTCCGACCCGGTCACATCGCATGTGGGGTCTGTGTTGGTGATTAAAATAAAGAGTAATCACGTTGATAAGTTATCTCATCTGTGTCAGCGGAGTCACGGCGTTTCACGGCGCGCGTGGCAGGATTTCAGCTTCACGCGGATCGCCTCTCACACACACACACACACGCGCGCGCGCGGGGGGCGCGGAGGTGCGCGGAGGTGCAGGTGGCATGTGGTCGCTCCAGCAGCACGCCTGGGTTTTAGAGTACTGGAGGGAGACGGTCGGTAGCGAGTGAACGGCTCCACCGAAGAACGCATTTATACGGCTGGAGCTGCAGGGGGTGGGGCTTGTGACCGCGTGACGAAACGCGGTCACATTTAAACCACGCCTAAAAAATCCTGAAAGAGAAATATGTTTATACACAGTTTGATCTATAACTCCAAAATTAATTGAGCTACAATTTTGAGACTTTTTACTCATTTACAAGATTACAATTATGACATTTATAATGTTTATTGAAGAAAATGTTGAAATTCACTTTACACGGTCTTTAATCATTCTTTTAAATATTGCCATTGATTTAGCCTCTTTACCATCATTCTCCAAATCGTTCCACAACCCAACTCCCTGAACCATCTTCCTCTCAAACTTGTTCTAATTTGTGGCTTTACAAATATATCTTTCCCCTTTAAATGGTAACAACTCGTTCTTTTGACAAAATACCTCTGAATATTTGAAGGAAATGTATCATTCTGTGCTCTATACATAACCAGCAAAATATTATAATCAACTAAATCGTAAAACTTCAACAGTTTCGTTTGACAAAATAATACATTTGATGGATGATTATACTGCTTGCTTGTAATAAGTCTAACAACTCCTTTCTGTAAAATAAAAATAGACATTGTAATTGATTTACACGCTTTTCCCCAAACGCTAACGCAATAAAAGATAGTTCGAGTTGGCTCTTAATTGACAAAACATGAGGTACGACAACGATGATGTACGTATCGTACATGTATATACGGCGTACATAATGATGTACTGCATACGTGATGACGTCACTGTCAATTGAACTACTCCATTGAACGGGTGGATGAAGCAAATGGATCGTCAAGATCCTGTTCCCTTCAAATAATCATACATCCCGTCTCTAGTTACAACCAAATTTTTGATAGTGACCTTTCTTACGTCTAAATGCAGCCACACAGTACAATGGAAATTGGTATGTGGCTTTTCCTTTTTGACCCAATCATTTGAGGAAACTATTCTTTTAAGCAACATAAAAATGAACAGACCTGCAGTATTGTGGACTCTGTTCTGGTCCATTGTGGTGAAAAGGGAGCTGAGCTGTAAGGCAAAGCTCTCCGTTTACCGGTCTACGTTCCTACTCTCGCCTATGGTCTTGAACCGGTAGTGACCAAATGAATGAGATCGTGGATACAGGAGGTTGAAAAGAGTTTCCTCTGCAGGGTAGCTGGACTGTCCCTTAAAGACAGGCTGAGAAGTTCAGTTATCAGGAGAGACTCCGAGTAGAACCGCTGCTCCTCCACGTCGAGAGGAGCCAGTTGCCATGGTTTGGGCATGTCCAACTGGGAGGAGACCCCGGGGAAGATCCAGGACATGCTGGAGAGTCTATGTCTCTCAGTTGGCCTGGGAACGCCTTGGAGTCATCTCAAAGAGGTGGCTGTGGAAAGAGATGTCTGGGCCTCCTTGCTCAAGCTGCTGCCCCCACAACCTGACTTCGGAATAAGTGGAAGAAAATGAATGGATGGAAAAATCTCCTTCACATTCCGAGAACCAAATTAAGGACCATGGGAGACCGGGCTTTCAGTGTGGCTGCCCCCCACCTGTGGAACTCTCTTCCTGACTGTCTGAGAGCCCCACAGTCACTGGTTGACTTTAAGAGCGGCTTGAAGACCTTTCTTTTCGACCGAGCATACTCTACCTCCTCATGATTCTACTTTTGATCTTAGTTGATACTGTTATTGATTTTACTTGTTTTATTACTTGTTTTATTGACATTTAATTCTGTTGCACTTTGTAGCACTTTGAGATTTTCATTAATGAAAAGTGCGTTATAAATTGAATTCATTATTATTATTATTATTATTATTATTATTGTTATTGTTATTATTATTATTATTATTAAAAATGAACAAAGAGTCAGTAGACGAATGAACTGAGGTATTTTCAATTCACCATTTGGGCTCCATATAGAAGTACAAAAAAACTTGTTCAATCACAGACTACCGTAAAAGGATTGGAATACAGGTACTCCCCGACTTACGACGTCATCGACATACGAGGTTCCGGACTTACGAGCGGACTAACGAACAGTGAAGTTGTACAGAAAATACAGCACTGGTATGTGTTTTTAGATGAAAGTGTGTTAGCTAACCGTTTGTAAACCAAGTTCTGTGCATGTTTATGAACTAGTATGTACGTTTGTGTTGAAAAACGGGTGTTCGGCGCAGCGCTAGCATACATTTTCCGACTTACGACCAAAAATCCGGACTTACGAGCGACACGTGTTTCGGGTTCCGACATACGAATTTTCGTCTTACGAGCGACTCGTAAGAATGGAACTCGCTCGTAAGTCGGGGACAACCTGTAGTATAAGGGTCTCTTTAGCCGTTTTCGCATTGACCGGCCCTCCCCAGTCCGGCACGTCTCTGGTTGGCCCAGAACCAGCCCTGGCCCGCCCTCGTTCATTACGCATTATGTGGAGAGCAAGCTTTGAAGTGGGTGGGGTGTTCACTTGACGTGGGTGGAGTGTTCACTTGACGTGGGTGGAGTGTTCTTGTGTGCGCGCTTACAGTGTTTTAAGAGAGGACACGCCGCTAACAAGTATTTGTTTGCTGAGTATATATTAGTGGTTCTGAGTTTAATATTTGTTAATTACGGATTGCAAATCAGCTTATGTTACAACGTAAATAACACGAAGCGCGCACCCATTTCCGCCTTTCCGTGCGACCTGAATGTCATTAAACAATAACTAATATTGTCTAACTGTTGCGCGCAGCCAGAGTTTTTAAAATATAACTAATAATCTCTAACTTCTACGTGCAGCTAAAATGTTAGGAGGAGTGATTCCTATATGGGTAAGGTGGACACCTGACAACCCAGTCCGCTGTGTAGCTCAAAGCGTTAGTGCACTGCTATTTTGACCCGGCGAAGCGGGTTCGCTTCCCGCCTGGGACAAAGTTATTTTACTTTTTTTTTTTTTATTGGAGTAAATAAAAAGGAGTTTGTTAACCAAACAAACTCCTTTTTATTTAAAAGAAAATGTGAATAAAAAAAAAAAGTAAAATAACTTTGGACCAGGCGGGAAGCGAACCCGCTTCTCCGGGTCAAAACAACAGTGCACTAACGCTTTGAGCTACACAGCGGACTGGATTTTCAGGTGTCCACCTTCCCCATATAGGAATAACTCCTCTTAACATTTTAGCTGCACGTAGAAGTTAGAGATTATTAGTTATATTTTAAAACCCTGGCTGCGCGCAAGAGTTAGACAATATTAGTTATTGTTTTAGTTATTGTTTAATGACATTCAAGTCGCGCTGAAAGGCGGAAATGGGTGCGCGCTTCGTGTTATTTACGTTGTAACATAAGCTGATTTGTGATCAGTTATTAACAAAAATTTAACTCAGAAAAACTAATTCAGCTAACAATTGTTTTAGGGGTTTCTGTAGTTAAATTTGAATGAAATACAGCCCTACGGTACTGAGGTTGTTGTTAGAACGAGTCCAGCCCCTGCTGCAAACAACGAATCAAATGTGAGCAGTACATGACGTCAAACTGGGCCGGGGGAGCTTGGCCCGATAGAACCACGGTGGAGATGGTTCCATGACGAGGGCGGAGCCGGGGAAAAAAAGGAAAATGCGAACACGCTGAACCCGGGTTAGAGGGCGGGCCATAGAGGGCTGGTCAATGCGAAAACGGCTTTTGTGTCGTACCTCTGGTGTCTGGGAGCATGGAGCTCTGCAGGGGAATCATGTGAAACCTGCAGACAAGATCACTGAGCACATAACATCACCATAATAAATGTGCTCCAGGAAACAGGTGCTCCACTGTGCTCATCAGTCACATGCAGCCACTTTTTTTTCATGGAGATCCATTTAGAATTCAAGGGCCCAGAAAGCTCATCTAATGTGGCAAGATAATTTTGGTTTAATTAACTTTTTTTTAATTCATAAAAAGATGTAACAAGTTCCTGGCACTATTTTTTTCTTTCAACCAAACTCTGTCTCTCTTCCTATTTAACAAAGTCACCACATCCTTTGCCATTAAAGGTGGATTTTTAAGATTACATGGAGTCAACTGCAAAATACCTAAAGCTATGGATCTGTTTAGTTTGTTTTAAATGGCTTATAGGGAGAGGCAATTAAAGAAAACAAACATAAGCACATGTAGGGACTGAAGCTCAGACTTTGCCTTTTACAGCTTCAGTCATTTTCAGCTTATTAACTCACTTCCCACATAGCAGAAATGATTAAGCTTCAAATCTGCCCTTTCTCCGGCTTCTGAGGCTCTAAGAATACTCCGGTTAATTAACTCCACACCAGCTCACGCAACATAATAATTTGTATTTTAGAATTTGAACATTTTTTGAAAGCAGTTTATGCATTGCTTCCTAAATTAGCGTTCAAACTAACGATAATTCAACACCTTTGAAATCTCTACAGGCTCAGGATTAAAAATAAACTGCGAATATTAAAGTGTGGATGTCTGGTAATGTCTTTCATTCAAATGTTTTGATCTTTGTTTTGTAGTTGAGGACAGAATGCAGTAAAGTTTTTACTGCGGCCCATTAATCTGATCCCCACAGAAGACTGAAGGGAGGTTCATTTAGATCAAACGTAACGGCGTTCGAACATTCATCACTCACCGAGCCAGAATGCATTTCACATTTGATAACTTTGGCAGTCCACTTTTATTTATGAGATGCTTTCCTGACATGTCGCTGCAGAGTGTGATTAAGCAAAAAGCATCTGATCTTTCCTTTGATTCTGTTCCTTTGCTCTCTCATCTTCCATCTGGTTGGGTTTGGTACAGTTTGATTTATGGCCTTGAGGAGACCAACACCATCTTTGGGACTTTGAGTTTCCCTCTGGGTATTTCACACTGATTGGTTGAGTGGGTCACTGTCACACATCAAATACTTTGCTTTTTATGGATTCTGTCGCAGTTCTGTGGCCATATAAGTGTTTCTCTTGACTTTTAGGTGGAGTATACGTGTTGGCTTCCGGTCATCTAAACAGGAAAGGACAACAGTCCTTCACCCGTACATACTTGCACTGTCAGCTTTAACAATTTAGCTGACATAGTGACTGAAAGGTCTCAGCGGGCTTCAGACACTCTGTGCTCTGCTCATTGTACTTGCTCTGTCATACCTCTCTCACCCATTACCCAATTTTCTTTCTTTTGTCACAGGTGAATGCAGGCTGGGTGGGTTTCTGGTCCACAGTGGGTGGATGTATTTTTGGAGTGGCAATGGCCAGGTAAGATTGCACTTTTACTTATTAAAGTTCGGTCAAATTTTAACAACAGAGTTTATCTAAAAACTGTGTGCATTGATGACGTGCATTCACCCCTTCCCTCCACACGTTTTTTATAAACCCTATCCCAACTTTTTGCTCATTCATTTCTGGGAGAAGGATATCCTGATCTTTCAACTGTAAAGCAAGGGGAAAGAAACAGCACTTTGAAACAGATGAAACACAAATGAATTACCTTTGAATATTCTCACACACTTTCTTAAACGTCAAAGTTGTTATAATTTAAAGGGAATTGAGATTTTTGTGTGACCGAAATTTAGAACCAGTTTGAGGGGTAGGTCAACCTCGATCCAAGGAATTAGATTATGGAATAATTTGGAAGGCAAAATCAATATCATCATTTAAGAATATGATTAAAAAAATATTTGCAAAAATATATATAAAATAATTTATCTCGTCTAGTGTCAAAATTGTTAATTACATGTGTCGTTCCTTTTTTTGTCTTCTTGACTTATTATTATTATTATTATGCATATTTCTCTCTTTTTCTAGTTGCTTATTAAAGGTTTTCTGTTCGAATTGATTTGTTCTGTACAATGGGGGCAGATAGAATAAGATACTCTCTTCATTCTGCCACCCTTCATTTTAAATGTAAATTGTATGTCTTGTGTCATGTGTCTATTAAATTGCTGTATTTTTTATTTGAAATTAATTAAAAAAAAAAGATTGATCAAGAAGCTTGCTTTGAAACAAAGAAGAATGAGCTAAACACCCACAAATCAAATTATTTTTTTACCTTTTAAAAATATTTTACAGGCTTAAGTGTCAAGGTTGATGTCTGGCTTATAATGTTTGGTGTCATTGTCAGGTGTCCTCAGCAGACATAAAATTATAGTTATTTTTGAAAAAACTTTGAAAAGTACTCTTCAAATTCATTACTCAATATTAATTCATTCTTTCAAAAAATACTGCCATTCAATTATGGAAATAGTTGAGAAATCTCTTATGAGTGGAGGATGGAGTTAGGTTGTGGGATAAAAACAGCCAAACCCTAGGTCCACAGGAGCGTTCATGTATTCACCAGTTTAGACGTAACTGGTCATGCACTCACCGCATGTGCGTGAATGCAGCTGAGCCCTGTTCAGGGTTGCCAGATATATATATATATACTGTATGTATATATATATATTTTTTTTTTACCCCCTAATTTTCTGTGCATACATTCACTAAACACAACACACACCTCATCTTACAATACTCAGCATATATGACAGTTTAGAACAAAATATTATACAGTATTATAGTTCATAATTTCTTATCTGGCAACACTACCGACATGGAAACTACAGCGTTTTCATGTAAACCCACTCTATTTTTGTTTATTACCCCACTAAACACTTTTTTTTTTTAAACAGTGTTTCTAGAGGTTGTTATCGTGTAAACAGGGCCTCAGTCTTATACGCAACATCATCTCATAGTGGATAGACCAGTTTGCTTCCGACAGTCAAAACTAGTTATTCACATGCAAAAGGAGGACCAGCAGTCTAACGAATGATCATTAGTGCCCTGATAAACACTTTTTATTCACAGAGGGCTGAATGACGCAATAACGGCATTGTATTGAAATGCTGCTACGCACTGTCCCTCCTCTGGACATGTCCAAACCACTGTTCCTCCTCTGGACATGTCCAAACCATCTCAGTCTGACCTCTCTAACTTTATCTCCCAATTGTCAACCTGTGCTGTACCTCTGATGATCTCATTCCTAATCTTATCCATCCTTGCCACTCCTCATGTTTATTTCTGCCACTTCCAGTTCTGTCTCTTGCATTTATGTTATTGCCAAACCATACAGCATATTGTTTTATAAGTTATAAGTTATAAAAAAAATTATAACTAATTACATTTAAAACTATCATGATGGAGGCTAGCCTGTATAAATAAAGGTTGAATGAATGAATGAATGAATGAATGAATGAATGATCTTTACTGTACATTTGGTGTCATTGTCGTCCTTCCTTAACTAGTAAAAAAAAAGATGTCATACATGACTGAATGTGATTTGCAGATACAAGCACCAGTGATTCAGTGCCAACCCTGATGCGAGCTCACGACTGGCCCTCTCAGCTCTGATTTTAAATGGCAGTTCAGTTTGTTTATTAAGCTAATACAAGCCAGCTCAGTGAAAACTTGATGGACCCAGTGAGGCATCAAATTAGAAAATAAGCATTCGCTGTAGCACCTCATTAACAGCTGCACGCCTTATTCGCAGCCCAGTTGAACATATTCCTTGTGTAATCTTCAGTGCTGTGTTGTTTCATATTTATAATAATGGGCTTTACTAAAAGTAACCACAAAAATGAAAAGCAGTACAGTAAAAACTATTTTCTGCTTGGCAAAACCTAATTACAATTTTGATCTGCTCTGAATTCTAATCAACAACAACTCACCTGAAGTTTTTAATTCCCGCTGCATTGAGATGCTCACTCGTTCACCTTACAATCACCTCACAATCCTAGATGTTTTAACAGCCTCATGTACTATTACAGACAAAACTCCCCATCCCCGATTCCTTAGTTGGGTCAGACAGTTCAGTCATGCAACTCTGTCACTTCACGGGAAATCCTTGTAACGGTTTGGTCTGGAAACACCTGTCATCTGCTGGGAGAGTTTTAGTGTTTTGCAAGTTAACTGTACTTGAAGATAACATATCTAAAGCAAAAAAAAAGGCAACAACACCACATAGTACTTCATACTATAACAGCAGTGTACTAACACAGTTTGGCTCAGATCAAGTCAAGTCAAATTTGTTAAAGCACATTTAAAACAGCAGCTGTTTTAAATAGGTTGACAACTTTGGTTGTTAACCTCTTCTTTCTTTCTGTCAGTTTCAGTATCTTTATTATTATTTATTTTGCATTTGATATACGCATAATTGCGCAGACTGAACAAATTAAGGTTAATTAAGGTTTTTGCATGTTTGACAAAGCTTGTGCAACTATTGGTGTGTTTAAGTGCACTGCAGAGTTTTCAATAAATTTGTAATTCAGTACATTTACGTCTGCATTAAAAAAACAAACGTTTTAAGTTAATTCTGCACTGTTTTTCTGTATCAGATCAGTATCGAATCGGTATACACCGATACTAAACCTCGTACATCGGTATAGGAAATTTAAAAAGTGGATTGTGCATCCCTAATCTTAATTCACGCACAAGAAAATTGTGGTCCATTTACAGCCCTACTGTCAAAACGAGGCAACGAAGCACAGAAGACAGATGTCAGTGAGGTGTTTCCATTCACAAAGCAATAAAATATAATTAGGCTGTCTATGTGCTGCCTATCCAGAAAAAAAAACCTGAATCTTTGTTACAGTGAAAGAGCTCTTTTCTTGGTGCATTAATACATTCTGTAGTTCAGTGCATGTACCTGGCACTATGAAAACTGTACTATTTATAACACCATTAAGATCTGAGAAATTCCACATAAAGAGACGTGTAGACTCCACTTGAACTAAGAGAATCTCTTTCTTTTGTTCCCATCTTGTCATCTACTGACTTTTAATACAGTACAAGATCAGAGTCTGTAGTGACAGTGCCACAGAGAGAGTGGAATTGATGCTAATAAGACCTCCACATCCTCCCTGCTGATTGATAGAGTCGCACTGTGAGGGCAAATTGTTGAGTCTGCAAAAGCAAAGGGATTCATTCATTCTCAGACGGATATATGCTTGTTGCCGGCCGATGTGCAATCAGCACTTCCAAGCAGGCCCACTGCTTTCTTTAGGTTGTAATCAAGCAAATGAGCCAATAACTCCCAATGCTAATCAATGAAGCTGTTTGCTGCACAAGAAGAAAGTATATGTAAACAGTACTGATGAATTATGATGTAGATTACACCGCCTCAGTCTGTGCAGGGATTGATTGTTTTATCCTTCATGCAACAGTTGATAGTCAAATGGCATTTGGTTTTAACAGTTGTTCCACATGTCATTTAAGTTCGGGGTAGAACTTAAATGATAGATACCAAATACTGTAGATACTAGAGATGGATACGTATATAGATAAATACCTAAGTTTGTAACTTTTTAAAGTGTTTGTTGTAATGATCAGTCATTCATCGCTGTTTTCCATAAATCAAGCCATTGTTGACCAGACATCAAGTTGATAAATTATTGTGCTTATTGAATTGTACTTACCAGGCAAGTAATTATTTATGTTATTGTAATGAAGTGCTGTGGTACGAGTCGTATCAGTAGTGTCTACACTACAGATTTATGTGTCATTCCATGCTTCTACTCCATATGCTAAAAATGAGTTGAAACAGAAAAAGCTTTAGAACAGAAAAGGTTATTTTTGTTTACTGCCACACTTTCCTGGCCTCCGTTTGAGCCCACATACATCAAATTCCTAATTCACTCAAGTCTAAAGGCCAACTTTTCACATTTATCTTTTGAGGAGAATGGCTTTGAAAAGCTCTGATTTTGGATGTGATGAATGCCTGTAGTGAGTAAGTGGAAAAGCCATCTGTATTCAAGAAGTTCAAAGCTTTATGTTACTATTTAACTTAACTATTAAGTAAATCTTTTACTGGGTATTTGTGACTACGGTATGCACAAAATGAATAAAGTGGGTAAATTGCTATAATATGGCTGCAGGGTGTGTTCTTGCATAACATGAAGCTTTTATTCTCATTATGCATTTCCAGTTACCAGGCCGACTGCGATATAAAAGGTTTTAGATGCAATCAGACACTCTTGAGTTATTTTTTTCCTTACAGTAGCCCAAAACTAAAGAAACTACCAGTACTGTATTTTCTTCAATATATTCCCCATCCTGGTTCTTAAGTTTAAATTCTCCCATTGTTCTAAATGTATATATTTTTATTAATTTACATTGTAGTTTTATATTGGTTAAAAACAAGTGGTGATAAAATGCCTTTGTTCTTCGTTTCTTAAGGCCGAGATACACTCGCGCGTCCTCACGGTACGCCTATACGCAGCGTACGTACGCCAAGGCAAAAGCGTAGCCCCGCGTAGCCCCTCAGGGCATGTACGCGCAAAAGTATTTTTTTACTACGCATACGCGATCCGCGTGCGCGATACGCGGTGTCTGACCATAAACTTCCCGGCGCCGGACTGTTTTGTATGTTACACAAATGAAATAAATTCCCCTTCTTTATCGCTGATCGGGCCTTTTCTTTTGTTTTTTTGCCTAAAGTCAAGTAACCGCTTCTTCCTCCGTTCACTCGATGATTGAAATGAATGAATTCAGGTCCTACCTGGGTGCGCGATGTTTTAATATTCCCTGGTGGGCTGTGTGCTGCAGGAAAAGCGCTCCCTGTTATTATTTTTATTTCTGAGAGAACTTTTTATAACATATATAGTAGAAACACCGCATCAGAACACCGCAGAAGTCCAGCGAGCTGCTCATGTTAAAGGTTTCACTTTCAACTAGGTTTCACATTCAGCTGACTGAGCGCTGTCAATCAATTCAGTAGGCGTGTCAGCAAGTGACCAATCAGCGAGCTCAGTTGAGTCCCCTTCGTGTGCAGCAGCTCATATTACAACAAGGAGAACGTGAGCTGAAGTAAAGCAGCCGCTCCGTATACGCGCGTAGTCTGCTTCACTGTATCTCGGCCTTTACACTTACACTAAACCATCCATCCATCCTCTTTACCCACTTATTCCTTTTCGGATCACGGAGTTCATTGGTGCCCATATCCAGCAGTCACTGTGTGAGAGGCGGGGGACACCATGGACAGGTCTCCAGTCCATCACAGAGACACATAGAGACAAACGAGACAAACAACCATTCACCCACACCTAGGGGCAATAGGGCGGATGTGGTTAGAGTGGTTGGAGCAGTCATCCACCAATACAAGAGTTGTGCTTTCGAATCCACCAGCAGTCACATACCAAAGTGTCCCTGGGCAAGACACTGAACCCCTCATTGCCTCTGACATGTGTCAGTGTATGAATATGATAAAGCACTGATTAGTATTTGTATAGATCTAATAAAGTGCTGTATGATTGGGTAAATGAGGTTACAGATTGGGTTGTAAACGGCTTTGAGTGTCTTAAGATAGAAAGCACTACAAAAGTACAGTCCATTTACCATTACAATTTAGAGTTACCAATCAATGGGAGGAAACCGGAGTACCCAGAGAAAACCCATGCATGCATGGAGAGAACATGCAAACTGCACCCAGGAAGGCCCTGGACCGAGATTTGAACTGACGACCTTCTTGCTGAGAGACAACAGCTCTATCAACTGGGCCACCATATCACCCATAAAACATTTCTGCAAAATGGCTCTGACCAACCCATCTTTATTCTGCCTCTGGCTGTTCAAAATTAATCAATAGAGCTGGCCCAAGTGGCTGGGGAGAGGGAAGTCTGGGCCTCCCTACTTAGGTTGCTACCCCCGCGACCCGATCCCGGATAAGCAGAAGAAAATGGATGGCCATGTTTAAAACATACATTAGTTTTCAGAAATGAAGCAAACGTCATAAAACCAAAAGAGGAATGTTGCGTAATCAAGCGTAACATTAAATGTATCACAGATGCCTCTCTTGTATCATTTTCAAAGCATCCAAATTAACTCAGTTAAGTAATTTTCCTTGTGGTTTACTAATTTTTCAAACTAAATGCAAACTTCCTATGACTCATCATTTATCTTCCCTTTTTATTCAAACTGTTATTTACTTCCACAACTGGATGGTCACACAGACCATACGTCTTTAATTTATCACAGGATTGAACCACATCGCTGGCTTACTTTTACTCATGTCGACCGTTTCGTCTCTGTTACTACCTCTTTTCTTCCTGTCATAAAGGTGCATCGGGTGGGTTGGCTTTGACCCCTCTGCCACTTCATACAGAAATCACACAGAGGCATAGAAAGCATCAAAGTCCTGGCTTGACGTGTTTTATGAAAGAGCTGTAACAGATCAACATAAATGTTGAGTTGGTACTTATTTTATACCACCAGCTGTTCTCTTATTTTTCCTAAGGAAACAGAACTTAATCACGTAAAATATGAGCTTTATACTTTTACGATTCCAATGTTTTAGAAGTAATTGGCATTAAATATTTTCCTGTCAACCCCAGCTTTTCAACGTGGAAGCAAATGACAATCTAACATTTTTAATGGTCAGAAGCTGATTGGTTTACAGAAGCTGATTGTTTTACAATAGTATGCTAATTTTTACCAAATGAAGAGAGTGAAAAGAACAACCAACACGCTTCACTCGTTATCTTCCCATCACAAACCCCAGGAGAAGTTTAGGATGTGAGTAAAAAGGAGTTGGCAGAAAACCGAAACGGATAATTTTCCTTCACATCACGGAGGCCTGAGCTACGCAGAAAACTGCAGATTGATGAAATGAGATGCGGCACACGCAAATGACGATCAGCTCCTTCTTAATTTGTTTTGCCTGTAAACAGGGACAATCTGTGATTGCATGTTGGTCATCACTTCATACTGTCTCTGCCACATGTCCCTTGGTGAAAATGCAGACAGGCCCAAATGATTATATCATGCTAATGGGGATATTTCATCATTCCCTGCAGGCACTAGAAAGCAGAAAATGCAATCTGAGTCAAGATTACTCAGATGATCTTGTCTTTATGGTCTATCAATTTTGTTAGAGGAGTGGAAAAGATTGACTTTTAATTTTGACATTACCTCAAGAGACAAAATAGCCTTCTTTACTCAATGATTGGTATAACAGATTGTTGAAATCCCATTTATCTGGGACATGTAAACCATTATGGCAAACTGCTTTTATGATTGATATGTATGCCAAATGGTATCATAATGACTCAAGAAAATGCCAATCATTGTTCTAATATAGCAAAATCATTCAACATGCTATCTGCGGTCACCATTTGCAGTTTGCAACATTTATTATTTCAATCAGTGCAGTAAGGGAGACATTTTCATCTTTCAGTTTTCCATGATCTACTGTGCTCAATGTCTGTAGGCTCTTTCATAAATCAGTCCAGCAAAAAGTATGCACAGACGAGTCTGTCTTTATCTCCATCTGGCGTTTCATCATCAGAGATGAAGCCGGCCACTTCCTGCACAAACGTGAGCTTTTAGAAATGAAGTTCAAGACCTGTTCTAACCTGCGCCGCTCAAGGTGGTTACATGTTGGAGTAGCTGTTACATTCATTCTGATATTGCTTTTGAAAACGCCTCCTTTTCCTGGATGTAAGTCATTTTTTTGGATGATTATTTCCTCTGGGATTGGATGCTGTGCAGCTGGAAGGATTTTTACTGAAAACTTTTTTATTTTTGGACATTTTGTTATGATGCGTAACCATAAAAACACGGTCCAACAGAGTGAAGTCAGGTCCTCTGGACGGTTTCTTTTTTTGCTGAAATGTTTCGTCTTTTTTTTAAATTTTTTGTATTCATTTTCAGTTAAAATCAAATAATTATAAATAAATTAAAAAATTACAAAGAAAATGAAAGGCAGCAGAAAGAAGAAAAAATCTTATAACATCTGCTCCTTTAAAATAAAATAAAAAAACGTATGAAATAAAATACATTCAAACATAAATAGTCTTTATATAACATAACAAGCCAAAAACCGACTCCGTGCCAAGAATAACCGATTTCAATAAGAATATGCTAAACAATTTCATATTTTTTCAATAAACTACTTTTTACCATTTTCTTAAACAAAAACATTGAGGAAGCTTTTTTACAATTATTATCCAAAACATTCCACAGTTTTATTCCTTGAACTGATGTGCATCGTTCCTTTGAATTTGTTCAAATTTTTGGTTTCACAAACATTGCTAGTCCTTTTAATTTGTAATTACTGACTCTCTTAATAAAATAAGATTGAATATTTGAGGTAAGGAATTTGTATGAGCTCTGTACATAACCTGAAGAATTCCATAGTCAACCAGTTCATAAAACTTTAATAAATTTAACTGATGAAAATGTTAGATGGGTGAGTGTAATGCTTTCCTGTGATGATTCTTAAATTGCTCTTTTCTGTAAAATAATAAATAGGATTTGTAGATGTTTTACATGCCTTCCCCCAAACTTCAACACAATAAGTGAAATATGGAAGAACTATAGCATTATACAATATAAGTAATGCTTTATCATTAAATAATTATTTAGCTTTATATAATACAGCAATAGAGCTGGCTATCTTTGTTCTCAAATAATTAAGATGAGATTTCCAGGTCAGGTTCTCATCAATAACTACACCCAAAAATTTCACCAAAAGACTTCATCAGTCCGAGGAGCCGCAACAAACTCAGTCCCACATGTGCTGTAGCACCTTCACATAGTGGGCCAACCAGTTTGATGATGATAAAATGGTTTCTGCAGTCTGCCCTCTCCTCTGCTGACTTGTCTGAGACAGCCATAGACAAAGTGGTTCAGAACATCAAAGTTCATGCTCAATAATCCCAATTTTAAAAATCCAACAAAGTGAAGTCAGGTCCTCTGGACGGTTTCTTTTTCTGCTGAAATGTTTCGTCTTTTATCCAAAAGACTTCTTCAGTCTGAGGAATCGCAACAAATTCAGTCCCTCAGTCCATAACAACACAGTGATTTTGTACAACCAGGAGCAGCTGATTCACCTCTCAAACGCTCAGATACCTCAACTACAGCTCCAAATCCAAAATGCAAAGGTGGGCACCAGACCGCTAGGGAGCGCTAATCCGCTTATAGCGTACCTAAACAATTTATCAGCGTTACAGCGGTTTGACTAACTTTTATAATTCATAAGCGGATTTGCGCTATTTTTATTTAAAATGCAGTACCGTTAATAACTAATTATCTATCAGTAAAAACGAAAAAACTTATTTACGGGCCCGGACGACTGCTAACAGACCATATCCTGTCAGCGCCGGATGTGGTCCGTGACAAAAAAGCGTCCCCTCAGTCTCTTTGCTAGAGCGAGCGCTCTCAGTTAGCAGCCAGTGTGTTACTCTGCAGCCTTATTGCTTGTTTTCGAAGAGTCAGACGAAGAGTTTTTAACATGGAGGGTGAACTTATGGATGTTTCTCAGCGGCCTACGCGACGCGTCTGGATTTTAAAAAGTATTTCGCCATTTGCCCTCTTCAAAATGGCGGCCGCGACGGCCACAGAAGATAAGGACTTTCCATGAAAACACGGTAAAAACAATTATTTCTTTGCTGAGAAAAAATATATTTCTTAGCTGACTTTATAGCACAAGGTTTTTCTGAGCTTAACCGGTTCAAATGGTCAAATCTGGTGGATTAAAAAAAGTATTTCGCCATTTGCCGGCCGCCATTTTGAAGAGGGCATATGGCGAAATACTTTTTTTAATCCAGCAGATTTGACCATTTGAACCGGTTAAGCTCAGAAAAACCTTGTGCTATAAAGTACACAAGGTTTTTCTGAGCTTAAAGCTTCAGTATGTAGCTTTTTTTATGAACATATTTCTTCACTCTGTCACTACCTCCTGACAGACTGATGTTAGCCAGGTAATCTCTGAAAAAAAATAAAAAAAAATATTGTCCCCTTGCTTCTCCAGGTGGTAAATAAGCATTTCTAAAAAGAAAAGGTGACCCGCCATTTTCCAGCCAATAAAAACAGAGTTTGTAACCAGCCAATAAAAACAGAGCTTGAATTTGAATCAGCCAATAAAAACAGAGCTTGAATTTGAAATTCAACAGACCACAAGGGGGCAGAGCCACATATGGCTCTGAGGGGGAGGGATCAGAATGCTTTGCCTGTTGAAAATATTTCTAAGTGCTGCAGTTCTACAGAAACTGCATACTGAACCTTTAACCGGTTCAAATGGTCAAATCTGCTGGATTAAAAAAAGTATTTCGCATTTGCCCTCTTCAAAATGGCGGTTAGCGTGTTAGCATTAGCGTCCGCTAGCATTGCTAATACATAAGTGCTTTTGAAATTGCGGACCTAAATAAATCAATAAGTGCTTTAGAAATAGCGGAACTAATTTTTGGATTAGCGCTGCCCAGCACTGCCAAAATGAGTTTAAAAGGGGGAGCCATGGATGCGTTCTTGTCTACTTAGCGGCGGTGCTTGAGTACCTGACCACAAGACCCTGGAGCTGGCGGGAAACCGCAAAAGGACCAGGATCGTCCCCTGGCACCTGCAGCTTGTTGTCGCCGACGAGGAGCTCGGCAGGCTGCTGGGAGGAGTGGCCATCGCTCAGGGATGAGTTCTGCCCAGCGTTTGAGCGGTCCTGCTGTCCAGGAGGACAGAGAGGCCCACCAGGTCCGGGCGGACGGATCGGCATCTGTGGCCAGATTCTTCGGCTCCGCTGCGGGAGATCTTCCTGCCCACTGCCATCAGTATCTAGAACAACTCTCGAGTTAAACCAGGATGACTTACAACATTTACTTTCCCATTGGGATTAATAAAGTATTATGAATTGAATTGGATTGAAGTGGGCAGAGTTAAAGGGAAACCGTGCAAAATTGAGCTTGATGCATAAAACCTGTGACTTTCATCTGCCTCGTGTCAAATTACAATACAATTTACGAAACCTGATGAATTCACTCACTTTAGCAATCCTTTTTGTGTTTAACTATTTTTTTAAACAAACTACAGTACAAAGTTGCTGTGCCTCGTCAATAGCCGTGTTTCCATCAAGGTTTCTAGGTGCGCATTTTGAAGTATCGCAGCAGAAAAGCTTAATGGAAACGGCAAAATACGAAGTTACTTCCTGAAATTCGCCAAAAAGTTTATACGCTCGCTTGAGGTGGTTTTTGGGAGCTGCGAAACCGAGCAGCTGCGCAAAACGACAGATGGAAACACATTTGCCGACTCGTGCTGCCGTAGCGCACATTCACGTCACGTGACTGATCAGCTGTTTCCGCTCCGGACAACATGTAACTCGCTAAAACTAGTTGGCATGACAGAATAAATACAACTCGCCCAACAGCAGCACGTACCTGAAATATTCTCCCCATTTTGACGAGATGTGTGACCGGGTTCTGTTTTCAACTGCTACTTCCTGTTTACTCTCTGGTCTACTGTAGACATGCGCAGTGCTGACGTCTGACGTAATGACGCTGACGTCTGACGTAATGACGCTGTGCGCGGCTTGGAAAAAGCGCTTCAAGCCAGTATATGGAAACACTTCTGCTCTGCATTAATTTGTATTTACATATT
>JBBPBX010000272.1:99744-140452 GCA_038048925.1 Garcialebias charrua
ATAAATAATAATAATAAAAAATTACAAAGAAAATGAAAGGCAGCCGAAAAAAGAAAAAATCTTATAACATCTGCTCCTTTAAAATAAAATAAAAAAATGTATGAAATAAAATACATTCAAACATAAATAGTCTTTATATAACATAACAAGCCAAAAACCGACTCCGTGCCAAGAATAACCGATTTCAATAAGAATATGCTAAACAATTTCATATTTTTTCAATAAACTACTTTTTACCATTTTCTTAAACAAAAACATTGAGGAAGCTTTTTTTTTACCATTTTTATCCAAAACATTCCAGTTTTATTCCTTGAACTGATGTGCATCGTTCCTTTGAATTTGTTCAAATTTTTGGTTTCACAAACATTTCTAGTCCTTTTAATTTGTAATTACTGACTCTCTTAATAAAATAAGATTGAATATTTAGAGGTAAGGAATTTGTAGGAGCTCACCTGAAGAATTCCATAGTCAACCAGTTCATAAAACTTTAATAAATTTAACTGATGAAAATGTTAGATGGGTGAGTGTAATGCTTTCCTGTGATGATTCTTAATGCTCTTTTTTGTAAAATAAAAATAGAATTTGTAGATGTTTTCCATGCCTTCCCCCAAACTTCAACACAATAAGTTAAATATGGAAGAACTATAGCATTATACAATATAATATAATAGTCGCTGACTAGGAGCTCGGCAGGCTGCATGGAGGAGTGGCCATCGCTCAGGGATGAGTTCTGCCCAGCGTTTGAGCGGTCCTGCTGTCCAGGAGGACAGAGAGGCCCACCAGGTCCGGGCGGACGGATCGGCATCTGTGGCCAGATTTTTCGGCTCCGCTGCGGGCGATCCTTCCTGCCCACTGCCATCAGTATCTAGAACAACTCTCGAGTTAAACCAGGATGACTTACAACATTTACTTTCCCATTGGGATTAATAAAGTATTATGAATGGAATTGGATTGAAGTGGGCGGAGTTAAAGGGAAACAGTGCAAAATTGAGCTTGATGCATAAAACCTGTGACTTTCATCTGCCTCGTGTCAAATTACAATACAATTTACGAAACCTGATGAATTCACTCACTTTAGCAATCCTTTTTATGTTTAAAGGGATTGTGACATGATTTTTTTACTATTCATAAAATTGCTCAAAATATATATATTTTATCATTTAAATATGTTTGTTTTTGCAAACAAAATGATAAATCACTTTAATTTTGCTTTAAAAGTGATTTTGAACTTCAAGCCGTGTTTAATCATGGGAAATCCGATTACACTCGAACGCACCATATGTGATGTCACACTGGGCAGAGGGCTGTGGTGTCTTTAATAGCGGACAATTTAAAACCAGATGAATTTATCAATCTATGTGAAGATTTGAGCTATTTGTCTTCATTTTGGGAAGCAGAAAATAGTTTGGGTGATGGAACAAGAAACAACAGGATCTAATTTAGGTCTGATGCTGTATCAGACTTCCTTCATGTCGAGCTGCTCATACCTGCACACTGTGACAAGCCCAGAGCTCTGCCCGGTGTGACATCACAGATGGTGCGTTCGTGTGTAATGGGATTTCCCATGATTAAACACGGCTTGAAGTTCAAAATCACTTTTAAAGCAAAATTAAAGTGATTTATCATTTTGTTTGCAAAAACAAACATATTTAAATGATAAAATATATATATTTTGAGCAATTTTATGAATAGTAAAAAAATCATGTCACAATCCCTTTAACTATTTTTTTTAACTAACTACAAAGTTTCTGTGCCTCGTCAATATTCTCCCAATCTGTTTGTTGTTGTTTAATCCATTGAGCAGGGACTTGCACGCTATTGTCATCAGTTCATCACATTACTGAGCCGTGGCACTGCAGCGTACTTTTTCACATGTTGGCCGGTCCGGCGCTGGTACTACTTAGCTCGATGGCACAGAGGTGCAACAGAGGTTGGCTTTCTTTGACCCCTTTTGCTTTTATTTCACCTTGTGTATTTTGATATTTACTTTACCTCTCTCCTTCCCTCCTTGCTCCTGCTTCCTACCCACCCTCCAACCGCGCCAAATAGCTCTTTGCAACGACTATGTTATAACCAGTCATTGGGTTTGAATGGATTGATTAGTTGTGGTGGTCATTCTGAGCAAGGTTGATTTCAAAAAGTAATGTTTGTGTACATTCAATAAACATTTTATGAGTTTTATTAACATCTATTTGGTGGTTCATGAAAAATTGTGCTACAGACACAGATGTGATTATGTGACTACTTGCCTTTCATGACATCAGGCAATAAAAAAAGGCAGCTGAAACCAACTTATTAAAGTAAACCTTGGCCTATAAAGGTATTAAAACTTAGGCCAAACAATATGTCACAGCATTAGCAATTTTTATAAACTGCTTTAATTTCCTATCATTCAAAGTGCAGCAAGCAATTAAATGAATGCAGCATAGAATTTAGTTGATTGAACCTTTTACTTTTATTCTGCACATACAGCTGCCATTCTGCTCCAACCCTCACTGGGTTCACTCCTTTTCTGCACCAGATGACCTGAACATGACAAGAGACATTTAAATCTTGGTGCTGAAGCCATCTTGTTTGCATTAAGTTAGGCGTATGGCGCTCTTGCCTATGGATCTGAACAAGATGTAAAGCATGTGCACAAGTATAATGCTGCTTGAAATTATTAGCAAATTGCTTTACACTAAATGTGCTGCTATGAGAGTCAGTGTAGACCCAGTTTTGACATGGGAATGTAAATGCTTTGTCATTGTATCGTTACCCCAATTTTATCATAAATAAATGGTAAGCACAGCCTAATTATCATAAAAATATAATATTTTTCTATTTTTGTCAAGCTCTTCTGTTTATATAATCTTATTATCTTATTATAATATTTTATATAATTATATTATAATCTCTTATTATAATCTTATTATAAATCTCTTATGTTTATATAATCTCGCTGTACTTCGATGCAATGATAATAAAGCTTATTCTGATTCTGATTCTGATTCTTGTACCAAAGACTGGGACACTAAGGCCCTGTACACACGTAGCCGGATATCAGTAAAACCGAACAGTTTATCATGCAGTGTGGCCTTTCATCCACACGTGAACTCCGGTTTATGTAACTATAAACGAATAATTAAAAAACTTCGACCAAAGTGGAGATTTGAGAATTCTCCGCGTTCGAGTTTGCTGTGGACTTTCAGAACCGGAGGTTTATGCTCCAGCTGGAGCGGCGCTGACGTCACATAATGCTCGGAGAAAAAAGCACTAAAAATGTCAACATACCTGCTCTGACATGATTCCCAGTCGGACATGATTCCCAGTCGACATTTTCCTGCGTTTTATTAACTTTGTACTCCAACACGGTATTTAATAGTAGTTCAACCTCACGGTCTGTCCACACAAATGAAAAAAAAGAAAGAAATAATAACAGGAAGTTGTGGTTGCTTTGAAGAGTTGTGACGGCACTACACTGCCACCTATGGGTTCAGCATATTCATTACAACGCTTCATGGTGAAAAAAACGGGGAAATGTAGACAAAAATTTTAAATATCTGAACATGTATGTACAGAGATTTTTTTTTGCGCAGATATTCGTTTTTCAAACACCAGGCTACGTGTGTACAGGGCCTAAATGTGTACTAAAATCTACTATACCAATGTTTGTGACAATGATGTTTTAAGCAGAATTGACAAACACCTGTAACTCACTGATGTGTTCAGTTATGTTGAATAATAATAATAATAATAATAATAATGAATTTAATTTATAACGCACTTTTCATTAACGAAAATCTCAAAGTGCTGTTGAGACTAGAAGTGGCACATGGAAATAATGTTTCAAGTTTTGGACTAAACATGCCATAAATAGAGTAGAACTTAATCCTAGCTTTTGTCAGTTTTACCATTTTTAAGCATGAACAATCTAATAATTTTATATTTTTCTTAAGCTTGATATTTTTTGTAAGCAATTTTTTTCAGAAACATTAGACTGGTCACTGATATTTCAAAAAGTGTGACACATATAACAATCAGTGACCAAACTCTTTATCAAATGTAACACGGAGACCAGAAATGGACTTGCAAATCTAAGCTTCTTTTGCATAAAGGATGAAATTGGAGTTTATACAGTAGGATGGCCTGTGATCCTCTCTGCAAAGAGTTGAGGGCTTTGCTGAGTGCCGCTTTTGTCCATCTCTGGCACCAGAAGTGGTTGAGGGGTTGTGGACGTGAGCCAGTCTGTGGCAGATGGGTGATCCAGATTTTAGGGGTGTGCTTCCAATAAAAGAAGTTAAATCCATGTGTTTTGGCAAGCCTTGCAACCAAAAGTATTCAGTTCAAATCATCAGAATGAAAAGTATTTCTGGTTATGTGCTGAAGCCACAGTGACCTAAGGAGATGTTTCAGAAGCTTCTGCATGCATGGGTCAAGTGTTGGGCTGTGAAAGGCGGCTTGTGACATTTCTAGAGAAATGTCCATTTCTCATTGGAAAAGTATCAGTGGAGCTTAGTTTAGATGTTCTCATGATCCATCCATGATGTTTTAAAAATAACAGAACTTCAACACCTACCCAAACACATCAACCATTTTCAACTTACGTACCTTTTTTGGCCTATGTCATAAAGTGAAGAGGGGTAATTGGAAATACTGTACAGTACAATACAATACAACTTTATTTAAAAAGCACTTTAAAAACAACACAGTTGGCCAAAGTGCTGTACACGAACACATACAAGCATAAAAACCTATAAACTCAACTGAAACTGTAAAAGTAATGAACTGTTAAAATCATAAAACAGTAAAGAGTAAAAACAATGAAAACAAATAACTTAAAAACGGTCAAAATAACATTTCAAGTTGCGTTAAAAGACGACAAGAAGAAAAAAAGTGTTTTCAGAGAAGATTTAAAACAGGAAGTGATGTCAGAGGCAGCTCGTTCCACAGTTATGGGGCAGCAACTGAGAATGCTCGGTCACCTCTCAGCCTCCTGTTGGATTTTGGAATGACCAACAGCAGCTGATCTGCTGACCTGAGCGAGCGTGAAGGAACGTACAGCTGGAGCAGGTCAGACAGATACTGTGAGACCATGAGGACATTTGAAAACAAATTTTAAAAAACTTAAAATTAATCCGGAAACAAACTGGGAGCCAGTGTAATGATTCTAAAACAGAAATGATGTGCTCTTGTTTTCTGGTACCGTTTAAAAGCTGAGCAGCAGCATTCTGGACCAGCTGAAGTCGAGTCAGTAATGACTGGCTTACCCCCACATGAAGTGAATTACAGTGGTCCAGAAGAGCTGTGATGAAAGCATGAATTCATATCTCAAAATCAAAAAAGGCGTTCAATACAGGATCAACTGGACTTTATTTGTTGCAGAAAACGTTTCGACTTCTGTCCAGAAGTCTTTTTCAATTCTGAATGGAAGCTGTGAGAACGAGAAGTTTTATACAGGCTTACAAGTCACGCATCCAACATCCACCAACGCATCCTGTATTGAACGCCTTTTTTGATTTCATCATGTCCTGGACGACTGAGAATCTTCACCAGCACATATCTCAAAATGTTGTTATGAGAGAAATGGTTTGACCTTGGCCAGTTGCCTCAAGTGATTAAACATGGACTTGATCACTGATGTAATCTGTGCATCAAGTTTAAAATCATTGTCCAACCTCACACCCAAGTTAGTTGCTGTTTCAGTCATATGTTGTGTTAAAGGACCCAGACCAGCATGGATTTTGAATCATCACTGGGCTTAAACAACAAGACCTCAGTCTTTTGGTCATTAAATAAAAAATATATATACAGTATATGACATTCATGCTCTGACTTCTGCCATACATTCCAGGAGTTGGTTCACGTAGTACTGTTTTATCTTGTTTTAATGGAACATAAATGTGGCTGTCATCAGCATAAAAATGAAAAGTAATAATTACATGTTTCAGGAGAATATATCCCAGAGAGAGTAAATAAAGGGAAAACAGAAGTGGGCCAAGTATAGGTCCCTGAGGTACTCCACAAATACCCTCAGTCCGTCCATCCGTGCCTATTGTGAGCATGATAACTTGGAAAATAAGTCATTTATAAACGTCAATTTTTGTGTGTTGCTGCATCTATGCATGAGAAAGGTCACTATATAACCCACTTCAAAATCCAAGATGGCCACTGCCGTGTGTGTGTGTGTGTGTTAATAAACAACCCCTATCATTTGATGAAACTATGCTTTTAGTTTGTATATTGCCTAAAAGTATAGTTTCCTCTCAAGATTGAGGCGGCACTTGACCAGACACTGGTTCTGCCATCGCACCTGGTCATGGATAAAATTGCACCATCCACTCGCCAGGATCCGTCACTCTGCAGCTCCCTTGGACAAGAGAAAAACAAAACAAACAGCAATCAAAAAAATAAAAATAACTACCTCTGTTTTTTTCCACAGTGTAAATCCTACCCTCTACCCTCTTGAATATCTCGCACCAAAAACATTTAGGTTTACTTGCATCCTGCCCTATTCCAGTCCAGGAAAACACTCACCTCAAAAATGACAAACATTAACTATTCAAATCAAATCTCTCAGTGACGGGGGCCTTGGCACACCACTTGTTATTCTTGCATTAAGTTAGTTGTCAAATTCATCTCTTCTTCCTCAAGCATGCCATCTGTGAGCAACATATCAAAAGTAATTAGGGTCTGTCTTTGCTACAGCTTCTGTAGCTTCATCCAATCTTTCTCAAGCATACATATATGTACCCAGAGGAGAAGGGTGGAACTAATGAACTAGGAAAGTTTAGAACGAAACCACAGAACTCGGTATGCTCTTTTGAAATGGCCCAGTGGCTTGTCTTCTTCAGATTCATACACAACATGTATCTCAAGCTTGCCTGCTTAGCCTGTATGACAAATTGAATCAACAGTATGCCTTGTGTCTGCTTGTATAATGAGAAGTAGAACTGACACCTTCAGAAATAAGTGGGAGATGGAAATGATCTAGCCTTTCCTTGAAAGAGTGCATATCCTCAGTAATATATTATGACACAAGCCACGGAAGAAACAGAATGTGAAAAATTGCCTTTCTGCTCATTGTGAGTAGGATGGGTCTTGTTTCTGAAGTAGCTGTCTTCACTCACTTCAGATATCTTATCTGCTGGTATATATATTTTTTAACTTTCCCCTCCCACTCCTTTTACTCCTACTCAGATTTGCAGACTCGATTCGTGGGATGCTGAAGCTGATCCTAGTGCTGATGTTGGCAGGAGCCTCGCTTTCCTCTACCTGGTTCACCCTCACCTGTCTGAGCAGCTTTACTCACCTCCCATCCACTTCTGGTAGGTCCACATCAGCACCACTTTCAGCGTCTCCCTCAAACACATCGAAGCTCAGAGTCATAGTTTCCTATTTATAGTTTCTGCGTTATTATAGAAGTTGGAGTGCATAGTTAAGAATATGGGGAGTAAAGGAAAGCCTGCTGTCACAGACTGTGCTGCACTTTTGATACATATTCAGCAGAGACTATCTATCAGTAGATGTCAGTGATAAACCCATTAGTGGATATACCATTCTCTCCCTATGCCAACTAATATTCATATCAGCAAGTATTTCTGAGCCTTTGCTTCCAGTCATGACTATCCATCATTTCCCCATACCCCTGGGAAGGCTTTCTTTTTCTACCTTGTCCTTTTATCCCAGACATTGGCAGTCTGAAGCAGCAAAACCCCAACCGTGTTTGTCCGTCTGGCATCTCACCTCAGAGGGTGGTGAGGCACTGCAAATAAATTAGCCAAAAGTCCTTATTATTCCAGTGTGATCTGCTCAGGAACAATGTACGCTTACACACAAATGTATTCTGTGGCCAGACAAGTTACAAGTAGTTATTGTAGAGTGGATATTAGAAAAAGTTCTTATCTGGCTATCTTGTCAACTTTTCTTTTGACCGTTGCTGCCACCTTTTAGTCACAAATCATTCCTGAATCACTCTTACCTTTTTGTATTATAACGCATTGAATCTCAATGTGTTGAATCAAACTTATGTTCAGTTTCAAAGACGTAATTGTTTTCTACGGTATTGTTCTTGCTGCCTTCATACCTTTGGATCGAAACATTGGCAGTGTATTAAGATGTGCATCATGTTGGCCACAGACCCAAACTTTGTGTCTCCACTTCCTCTGTGTAGGAGCCTTTAGCTATTTATAAACCTCAAAAATAGAAAAGTTAAATTAATTTGTATGTTTTTATATAAAACTTAAAGCCACAGAAGTTCTGGAGTAGCATTTTTTTAGTCAACTAGTGAAACTAGACAGAAATAAAAACATGGTAAGTTTGGTAAATGGAGTAAGTAATTATCATATATTAATCAAATTTAAAGTATTACCTGCTAAACACAGTATGTAGTTTGGTAATATGGGCATGCAGTGAAAATTTACTGTAGATTTAATTATAAAAAAGCTTAAAGTTTTCTAAAGCGTGCAAGATATTCTGTCTGTTTACATTCAGCCTAACGCATTAAAGATAATTGACCATGCAGACAGAAAATGACCCAAAGGCTAGTGTGGACAAAGCCCAGGGGTTGTTGAAGGTAATCAAGTGGATTATTTTTCGATGACCAAATCAGTCACCTGATTTCCAACTAAATGAGCAGCAGCGGCCCACAAACAAACAACATCTGAAGCCTCTGGTCCTGGTGCAGAATCTCACTGGAGGGAACCCATTCATCTGTGATGTTTAATGGATTTCAGACTTTGATAAAACTTACATGTCTTTGGACGGTGGGGAAAATGCAAGAGTGCACAGAAAAAACAACCCAGGTACAGAAAGACCATCAGAACAGACAGACAGCAGCGTAGTGGGTGAGATGGTGATGATTATGTAACGAAGATTTGCTAGTCAAGAGTCCCAAACTCTCTTCTAGCTCTTATTTGACATTTTCACCCAGCCTACATTAATTACAGTTGAAAAACATCCACTTCTCTTCAAAGCACTGAGGCAAATTCTGTGTTCCCTAGAGATTATTACACATCTGTTTCCTTTGAGGAGCCTCCTCTTATCTTTTTGGAAGGTGTGATGTTTTCTTTAATTTTCTGATATGAGAAGAAAAGGTGTTTGATGTAAAGTAAATGCTAAACTGAACAAAGACGTGCAGGGGAGATGGCTGCTTTTAATGACTGCCTAGCAGGGTTTCCAGTCACATGTAGGCAGGAATGTGATGGTCCTCGGGGGTGCTGTGATTAAAGGAACGAGCAGTCTACTGGGGCAGTCTTTGTACCATTCTGCTAATGTATAGGAGATAGATGCTTTGGGGTTGATGGCTCTGCATGTGCACTTATTACACCTCAACATACATATCTACGTCTGCATGCACAAGCTGTTGGGACCCTGCTAACATGCACATATCTGTACTTGTATTTGTGCTGTTTTGGGATCAACATCTCTACAGTCTTTGACTCTAGGGTTTACACTTTCTACACTCCATCCTTATCAGTTTCTCACAAAACTCAGAAACACATTGTTGATGGTTAAATTCATCCATCCTTCCATCCATCCATTATCTTTACCCGCTTCTTCCTTTTTGGGTTGTGGGGGTCTTCTTCTTCTTCTTCTTTGTTCACCTTTTCACTCTGCAGGGGTCTCCACAGCAAGTCATCCTCCTCCATCTCACTCTGTCTTCATCATCCTCTGTCCTCACTCCAACTACCTTCATATCCTCTATAACTGAATCCATATATATATATATATCTCCTTTTGTCTTTTTCCTGGCAGCTGCATTTCTAACATCCTTCTACCAATATACCCACTGTCCCTCCTCTGGACATGTCCAAACCACTGTCCCTCCTCTGGACATGTCCAAACCATCTCAGTCTGGCCTCCCTAACTTTATCTCCCAGTTGTTCAACATGTGCTGTACCTCTGATGATCTCATTCCTGATCTTATCCATCCTTGTCACTCCTAAGGAGAACCTCAGCATCTTCATTTCTGCTACTTCCAGTTCTGTCTCCTGTCTTTTTGTCCATGTCTCTGTCTCCAGACCATACAACATAGCTGGTCTCACCACTGTCTTGTAAACTTTTCCTTTGACCTTTGCTGACACCTTTTTGTCACAAATCACTCCTGAAACTTTTCTCCATCCACTCCATCCTGCCTGGACTCTCTTCTTCACCTCTTTACCACATTCCCCATTTTCCTGGACAGTGGACCCCAAGTACTTGAAGTCCTGCACCTTTGTGACCTCTGATCCTTGTAGCCTCACTGTTCCACTGGCCTCCCTCTCATTCACACACATGTACTCTGTCTTACTACGGCTGACTTTCATTCCTCTTCTTTCAAGTTCATACCTCCACCTCTCCAAGTTCTCTTCCACCTGTTCCCTGTTCTCATCACAGATCACAATGTCAACATACATGTCCTGTTGTCCTCATACATGCACTGTCCTTTCAGGTCATGGGTCTCACTGGTGCCCATACCCAGTCATCACTATGTGAGGGGCGGGGGACACTCTGGGAAGATCTCCAGTCCATCACAGACACTAAATTGGAAGTTGGAATTTGGAAGAAACCACATAGCTCTTCATTATTTTGAATTAAAATTTACAACATCTGTTCCCCCAGTTGAACCCATATGTATGCAGATAAAATAAGGCAGCCCAAACAACGTTAACATTCTCGTCATGCACACCGACCAAACAAGACAAGCTGTTTGCAATGCGGACACCTGTGCATTATTGCAGGAGACTAAGAAATTCCATTTTATTACACAGTCAAATCCATGAAATAAGATTATCTTAATGCAGAGTGTGCATGCAAATGAAAACCAGTAATATATTGTAGGAGAAACTGAACCGGAGTGGTTTTGCCAATGCAATCAAAAATGTTTTATTTATTTACTCATTTTTATTTTTGTATCACCAAGCCAGTCTACTGCAGATAGTTTGGCCTCATGGAGAGTTAGCAGTAGGGCTGAATATCAAAACCCACAGATGACTTCAGTATTTTTAATTACCTGTATGTCCGGTGTTACTGAATTCCTGTGTTTCTTTCAGTATTATTATGTATTATATATATTCTATTATATTATATAAACAGTGTGCTCCAAATGTTAAAGGCTTTTGCAGAAACTGCTTTTCTGATTTAAAACAAAGATTCAAACAGAAAAAAAAAATCTAGTTACAAAGGAATGTGCTGTTTGCTCACATCCTCCATTGCTGCGAGCACTTTCTGCCTCAAAGCAATTATTTCTGAAACAGAGCTTATGAAACAAGAGCATCATAATTATACAGGCAGCCAGAAAAACACATTTCAAGTGACACAGCTGACAAATTAAACTAATCATTTTACACTGCAGAAAAGGTGATGGTGGAATTGGGTTGGAACGGCGGCCATTTACTGTCAAAACACCTACAGTATTTTTGGCTTTGTTTCTGCTGAATTGTTACCCCGAGGGCGGCCTTTCTAAATGGAATGTTGTTTCAGGATGAGGGGCTGTTATAAATCTGTGCTCTGGTAAAAAATGGTAGTGTGGAAGTTTGTTGAAGGTTGGATAAATCACCGCGGGTCCTTAAACTTGACCTCGGTGCTATATTTTTAAAAGAATGGTCACGTGGGATTTGGTCATCTCGTTACATTAAAGCTCTAAATTACATTAAAGCTCTAAATTACAGTTTTCTAAATGGGTCCACGGTTTGTTTTACTTTTCTCCTCAGCCATCTTGTACGCCTCCTGCATCCTGGTTGGTATTTTTATCAACAGCAGCGTGCCGATATTCTTTGAGCTCTTCATTGAGACCGTGTACCCGGTCCCTGAAGGCATCACCTGTGGGGTTGTCACCTTCCTGGGAAACCTGGCCACTGGTCTGCTCCTCTTCTTCCTCACCTTTTACTGCACAGGTAAGACTTAAACTTTGCAACTCTTCAAAAGCTTCTTAATTGCACTTAAATAAACTCTTTTACTGAATTTGCTTTGTTTTGTTTTTTGTTTTTTTTTTAAAACCACTGCTTCAACAGTTTTTTTATTGTTTTGTGGGTGTTGTTGTGAGTTTATAGAGTAAAAGCTGCAATATCTTTGTCTCTTTTTGAAGGTTTCTATTACCCTGGACGTCTATATTACCACAATAAGCAACAGGCTTCATTGTTTAAACAATCAATTTAAGCCTTGCAGATGCTGCAAATAAAACATGGACAGAAGGAAAATTAGGTTCCAATGGCATTCCACAGTGTCAACACAAAGACTGACGAACTCTGTTGTCATTTACCGTCTGCTTTATCTCTGAGCTGGCTGGAAAGCGTGGCTGGATGTGGTGATTCAGGCGCGCAGCCGTGCGTACTGCGTTCTGCTTCTCGTCTGCCTCGCAGCCTCAGCACGGGAACAGAAAATTATATTTAAGTGAGCTCAGTCGCAGATGCAAGCAGCTGCCTGTGTGTTTGCACGTGCAGATTTAAGACTGTGTGTGTGTGAGAATGCATGGTGATCTTTGGGTATAGAGCTTTGGTTTCCCAACATCAAGGCTCCAACCTCAGATGTATCTGTCGTCTGTCACACACGTTCTCTTCCTGTTTGTTTGAGGGAATAAGAGATATATTTTCAGATGGTCATAAATATTCATGAACTTCATATTCATCCTCCTTTGACTTGTTTCTGCTCTTGCTTTGAGGCGTCTATCAGCCACTGCCTGACTTTTGTGTTGGAGTTCTGAGTCTGCGGTCATTTTTCTGACACAGGTGGAGGCGAGCCTTGTTTTTCACCTGTGTGAAGCCCTCAGGACCCGCCAACAAGCACAACAACAGTCAGGAAGGAAACTAGGTTGCTTTGAAGCTCAAAGCAGGTCTCAAATATTTACTGGAGATGTGTCACAAAGTTTAAAAAAATTAAAGTTCATAATAAGGATATACTGTACCGTAATCTAATTATGGATTAATCTGTGGAATATGTTTGATTTGGATGGGTGTGATACCATGGCATTTCAGAGTTACCTTTTTTGTTTCTCTAAATTGCAAATGTTTGAAATGCAAGCTGGACAGCTGGCAAAGCTGCTGCCTCTCAGCGAGAAGGTTGCCAGTTCAAATACCGACCCAGGCCCTTTCGGGGTGGAGTTTGCATGTTCTCTCCGTGCTCCGTGGGTTTTCTCCAGGTACTCCGGTTTCCTCCCACAAACCAAAAACATGCATGTTAGACTGATGGTAACTGTCAACAACGATGAGACGGACTACAGGAACGAGGTGAGCCGCCTGGCCTTGTGGTGCGGACACAACAATCTCACTCTCAACGTGGAGAAGACAAAGGAGATTGTTGTGGACTTCAGGAAGAGGGATGCCCAACATGCCCCTCTGACCATCAACAGCACCGCAGTGGAGAGAGTAGACAGCACCAAGTTCCTGGGAGTGCACGTCTCAAAGGACCTGTCCTGGAGCAGGAACACTGCAGCACTGGCAAAGAAGGCTCACCAGCGTCTCTACTTTCTCCGCAAGCTGAAAAGGGCTGGAGCTTCAACCCCCATCATGAGCACCTTCTACAGAGGTGCCATAGAAAGTGTCCTGACCAGCTGCATCACTGTGTGGTTTGGTGCATGTACTGCATCCTGCCGCAAGAGCCTCCAGCGCATTGTGAGAGCAGCTGAGAAGATCGTCGGCACCTCCTTGCCCTCACTGCAGGACTTACACAGCAAACGCCTCACTCGGAAAGCCCACCGCATGGCAGGTGATCCCACACACCCACTACACAGCTGCTTCAGACTGCTGCCATCAGGAAGGAGACTGAGGAGTCTCCAGGCTCGAACCAGCAGACTGAGAGACAGCTCTGTTCATCAGGCAGTCAGAATGCTAAACACTCTGCCTGCTCTGCCTCCCCTCCCATTTGAACTGCCTTAACACTAAAACTTTCTCACATATTATCACTCAACACAAAGTTTTTAACACTAGACTCTGTGTCACCAAACGGGTTTTCACTAAACTCTCGGTCATGTGCTCATACAGTTTGCACTACTTCTCATAATTGCACTAATGTCTGTATTACATCACTGCCTATAATCATAATACTGTTTACATTCTCTGTTTACATTTATTAATACTGTTTACTTTTATTACTACTGCTTACATGTAATTACTACTGTTTACATTTATTTACACTACTTTAATATCTACACCACTGCTGGTACATATACAGTGTGCTCTGAACGGTCTTATTTAGGGATGCCCAATGTGCCTTACTGCATATGCCACTTTTTGCCTCTACAACAACATCAACTACTACCTCATACATATACTGTGTACATTGACTCATACGCTGCTTTGCCACTTTGCAAATGTCAATGCTAGAAACCTTTAGTTTATTTTAGTTATACTTTTTATACTCTTTTTTTATACCACTATGCAAAAAAAAAAAAAAACACACAGGACAGTGTTAGTTTTACTATTTTTATGCTTATGTCTATTATTATATGTTTCAGTGTTTCAATGTTTAGATGTTTACTGTTGCACCGAGGGACTGAGAGAAACGCAATTTCGGTCCTGTGTATGTCCTGCACTGTACATATTGCAGATCTGACAATAAAGTTGACTTTGACTTTGACTTTGACTTTGAATTGTCCCTAGGTAAGAGAGAGAGAGAATGGTTGTTTGTTTCTATGTGTCCCTGTGATGGACTAGAGACCTGTCCAGTGTGTCCCCACCTCTCGCACAGTGACAGCTAGATATGGGCACCAGTGGCCCCCACAACTCGAAAAGGAAAAGTAGGTACAGTAATGTAAAGATGGATGGATGGATGGATGATGGAATGAATGAATGAACGAACGCAAGTATTGCAAGAAGTTGCATAACTCAGTTTTGACTGGAGTCCATTTCGGCAGTGAATGGATGAATGGCGGGCTACAATCTGGACGGGTCGCCCAGTCCATCAGGAGACAGACATCCATGCACTCTTATTCCCTAAAGGCAGTTCCAAAAATCACCAGTTAACCAGCCATTTTTAGACTGTGCAAGGAAACCGACGTAGCCAGAGTAAACCCACACATTCTGCACAAGCAGAGAACATGAAAACTTCACATTGGTAGACTGTATTAATGGAGCTGCAGCATGCTGTCCACAACAACAGGTTTCCAACTCCTTCTTTGTTGAAAGCAGAGAAAATTTAACTGAACTGTAGTTTCTTCAAGAGTATGTTTTAAATGTATCTGCTGTTTTCCCAGGTGCTCTATCCAATGAAAACCCACAGAGATAAGTATTTAACTGGGACGATGTGATGCCATTAAAGCAAAGATCTGCTGATTTATGAACATGGACCTCCATCTTCTACTGCTTATCTCTAGTTGGGTTGTGGAGGCAACAAGTCCAGCTGGGAAACCCAGACATCCTTCTTGCAACAATTTCCAGATCCTCCTGGAGGACCCTGAGGCCTTCCCAGACCAGAGAAGATACGCAATCCCTCCAGCAAGTTCTGGGTCTTTCCCGGGGCCTCCTACCACTGAGTTGAGCCCGGAAAACCTCTAAAGGGAGGTGTCCAGGAGGCATGCTAGTCAGATGCCTTAACCACTTTGACTCCTTTCGATGCTGAGGAGCAGCGGCTCCACTCCGAGCTCCCCCCGGTTGATTGAGCTCCTCACCCCATCTCTTAAGGCTGATCTCGGCCACCCTGCGAAGGAAACACATTTTAACAGCTTATATCCAAGATCTCGTTCTTTTGGTCATGACCCAAACTACATGACCACAGATGAGGCTTGGAACGTAGATAGACCAGTAAACTCAGCGCTTTGCCTTTCAACTCCGCTGTTTCCTCCAGAGCCCAACCAGTATATTGGTAGGGCCGATAATTCAGGTAGATAAAGACGTCTGGCTGGCTGTTGAAACAATGAACATGGAAGGGTGTTTCTTTGTTTAATTTACATTTATGAAACACACTTAAAGCTGCTATATGTACCGTAATTTCTGGAACACGCTAGAACTTTAAAAAAAATTGAACAGAGACACGTTTCTGGTCCCTCCCCCTCAGAGCCATATATGGCTCTGCTCCCCCTCGCTCTCGCTGATTCAGCTCAGCTTCCTTAACTCCGCCTCCACTTCATGTCCTGTCGCAGCCGCTGCGAATTTCTGTGTTTATATGTTAATAAAACGTTCTAAAAAATAAAATAAAAACATGGAGCGCTGGTCCAGCACACCAGAACACCATGAAATCTGCAGAGCCTCGCGCAGCCACGTTGAACCCGAGTTTAATTCGCTCGTGACAAATTCATTCATTTCCTCATCATTTCAGTCATGGAGTCAGCGGAGGAGGAAGCGATCACTTGACTTTTGGCAAAAAAACAAAAGAAAAGTCCAGATCAGGGATGAAGAAGGGGAATTTAATACATTTGTGTCACATACAAAACAGTTATACATCGCTTTGGAATCCTTTGAACGAGAACCTGCGCGGCCTCTGCGGGCTTGCTGCGGGCTGGGACAGGCGGGGGCGTGGGTTAGGAGCGTGAGAAGCTCTGTTTTTATTGGCTGGTTAACAGCGGGTCACTGTATTTTTTTAATGCTTTTAGAGAAGCAAGGGGACTATAGTTTTTTTCAGAGATTACTTTGTCTAACATCAGTCTGTCAGTAGATAGTGACAGAGTAAAGAAATATGTTAAAAAAATATTGTTAGAAAAGTTACATATAGCAGCTTTAACTTTATGGTGAAAAGTGGAGGATGGAAAATGTGAACGCAAGACTGTTTTTATGACCAGAGCACCCCTTGTAAACCTACTGTGGGACTACGTATAGTGTGGCTCTGATTAGCTTAGCTTCATGGTTACTGTCAGCCATGTCAAATAAACAAGTCCTACTCCAATTGCTGTTTTCTTAGATTCTTGGGGGTGGACAAAGCAAAAAAATCTTCAGATAAAATATTGGTTATCTGCAGTCACGTTCCTCTCATTATCGGGACTGGTGAGACTGGCGATAGCCAAAATTTCCACATCAGTCAGGAAATAGTTTCCTCATCATGACCGACCGAAGCAACACCTTCATTACTGAGAATGAGGCCCTGATCAATCCATCCATCTACCTTCCATTCCATCCTACCATCACTCAGGAGCAAGTCGCCCAGATACTTAAACTCCTCCGCCTGAGGAAAAGATTAGCTGAAGGGTGAGCCATCTGCTCACCTCTCTGTCTCTCCCCTCAAGCTGCACAGTTTGGGCTCTGGAACCAAAGCCCTGCACACAAACCTGCCATTTAATTTTTATCAGCGATTAAATTAACCTCTCAAAGAGCAGTGCTAACTAGATCTGGGTCCCAAACAAGCAGCTATAGAAATAATCAGTTAGTTTACAAATAAAAAAAAGGTGTAGTTTGTTTTTTAAACAAGCACAGCTGCTCATAAAAAATATACAATAAATCTGTGCAGCAGTCATCAATATGTAGACAGTATTTCAGCGGAGCCGTTTCACTTGGGTATGTTTATTTGGACTGCTGGCTCATAAAAAATATACAATAAATCTGTGCAGCAGTCATCAATATGTAGACAGTATTTCAGCGGAGCCGTTTCACTTGGGTATGTTTATTTGGACTGCTGGGCTGGACTAAATAAACTCGCTGTGGTTATGTGCATGTATTAGAAAGATTAAAGCCAGTCATACAAAGAGATCTCTGCAGAATAAGAAATGCACATGCATTGTATTTTTAACAGGAGTATGAAGGTTAGACATACTTGAGGCATGTAATGTTTTCTTGACTTCTCACAGTCAAATAGAGTTCAACTCAAACACAAGTGAAGCTGTTTCACACTTGGAATCCAGATGCAAGTTGTGTTTTTCTGAGTAATTTGAAAATTTAAAATGTCAGAATAATAATAAATCATAGATGAGACACAAAAAAAAAAAGATCAGTTGTGTATCGATGTGCAACACATTCAGAAGAGCAGGGATTATAAAGAATACATGACGTATCCTCTGCTCAGTCCCACTCTCTGCTGTGCTGAATGATGGACTGAACCGTGCGGCTCAAGGCGTCTGATTGTGTTTGTTTGGTGGGCGTGCATTTATGGCTTTGTGTGGATGCTGACGTGTTTATGGGTAACTGAGAGGGATGGAGTGTGCTGAGATGGATCCTGACAAACTCGGCAACAGATAATGAAGAGATCAGAAACAAAAGGTGGAGGCTTTTGCTGCTTTATTCTTTACTTCCCACCATGAAGTTGATAAACAGGGAAGGATGCATCAAAGTTTTCTGGTTTGAGACTTCTTCGTGCTGCAGGTTGAGCACAGTGAGCCTGCTGATAACTTCTGAGTCTTTGTCTACCATCTACTTGCACAATATCTGCAAAAGTTTGTTGAATTTGCCACAATAATACCTGTAAGCAATCCGTGTCTGCAGATCAGAACTTTAGTGTAACTTGCATAATCCATCCATCCATCCATCCATCCATCCATTTTCGTCCGCTTATCCGGGGTCGGGTCGCGGGGGTAGCAGCCTAAGTAGGGAGGCCCAGACTTCCCTCTCCCCAGCCACTTGGAGCAGCTCCTCTGGGGGAATCCCAAGGCGTTCCCAGGCCAGCCGAGAAACATAGTCCCTCCAGCGTGTCCTGGGTCTTCCTCTGGGTCTCCTCCCGGTGGGACATGCCCGGAACACCTCACCAGGGAGGCGTCCAGGAGGCATCCTAACCAGATGCCCGAGCCACCTCAACTGGCTCCTCTCGATGTGGAGAAGCAGCGGCTCTACTCCGAGTCCCTCCCGGATGACTTGCATAATGTGCAGTGATTTTTAATTGGATGCTTTTGCACAAATTTCCTTTTATTTACTACAAATTATATGATGAAACTCAAAAAGCATCCAAGATGGTTGAAGTCCATTTGCTTCCCAGAAACACTTGGCAATGTTTCAAAACCTCTGCAGCTGTGACAGACGGTGCACAAAAGAACATCGCTATCAATTTGGTCGGTCCCAGCAGTTCTTCCTCTGATTTTATCCTCAAATGGTGTCCCTATTGAGTTTGTTGATTCCTATAAATATTTGGGTATCCTGGTCGATTCACATCTCTCTTTTAAACTCCACGTGGAAAACCTAGTAAAGAAACTGAAAGTTAAACTGGGTTTCTTTTTCAGAAACAGATCATGTCTAACACTGAATGTTAGGAAACGCCTTGTATCTGTGACTTTCCTTCCCTCCATTGATTACGGTGACATTCTCTACATGAATGCTCCTACAAGCACCCTGCAGGATGTTGGATGTTGTCTATCATGGTGCACTAAGATTCATAACTGGCTGTGATTATCGTACCCACCACTGCACCCTGTATTCACTGGTTAACTGGACATCATTAACCTCACGCAGACTCTTCCACTGGTACATTTTCATCTTTAAATCACTTCTTGGTCTGCTGCCCTCATACATCTCCTCCTACATGTCTCTGCGTGAGTGCAGCTACAGCGTGCGCTCTCAGGACATGATTACCTGCAGTGTTCCGTCAGTGAGGACTGAACTTGGAAAAAGGACCTTCTCCTACTCTGCTCCTGCTTCATGGAATATCTTACAAAAAGATCTGAAGACTTCTTTATGGGCGGCCGTGGTGTAGTGGTAACGGCAGTCGTCCCCCAATCGGAAGGTTGGAGGTTCGAATCCCGGTTCCTTACACCATGTGTCGTTGTGTCCCTGGGCAAGACACTTAACCCCGAGTTGCTCCCGGTAGGACTGGAAGGCGCCTTGCATGGCAGTCGCCGCTACCGGTGTATGAATGTGTGTATGAATGGGTGGATGGTTGGTATTGTAAAGCGCTTTGGGGCTCCTCACAGGGGGCTGGAAAGCGCTTTATAAATAAGCTCCATTTACCATTCTCTAAATGCATTTAATAATCTGTTGGAATCCTGGCAAAAACCAATGCAGACATGTTCCTGTTTTTGATTTTCTACATCTGCCTTATAATCTGTCTGTTTTTTGTCTTTGTTTTAACTTGTTAAAAAAATCTGTATTTCTCTCTTATGTTTGTCTATTGTTGATTGTTCAAGGAAAATCTACTGTTGCTGTTGTCATCATTCTTTAGTTTATAGACAGGTCTCTCTTGTAAATGAGTCATTGAGGCTCAATGGGATTAATCTGACTAAATAAAGGTTGAATGAAAATTTCACTATATTCCAGAAAATGTAATACAAAACAGACAAAAGTAGGAGCTGACTGACCGGGAGCAAGGCTCGGCTTAGTGGGAACTTGTTCACACACCTGTTGAGGTTTTTTTTGTTTTGAGGTTTTAGTTGGTATTAACTTCAAATACCCACCTTTTTATAAACTTTTTTGTTTTTATGTACAACTCAGTGTTTGTCTCATAATTCTGCAGGAAGCATGTTTTAATTTGGATAATTGTGTTTTTCATTGAACTTGTGACGCCAGTGTTATGCAAAGTTTATAACGTTTATTTGGTCTGTAAAACAATGTTCTGTTTGGCAACAAAAAAATCCTCCATTTATTAATTTCATTTTCTAAATCCCCTTTAGTGGGCTGGCTCATTACTACAATGCCCTCCTTGCTGTTGGGACCATTATGGATTCAGCAAATAATATTCAGACTTGGAAACTGATACATTTTGCATGAGCGTCATCTTTTTAAAACCCTTTGACTTGTACTATTGAAAATTGGCACCAGCCTTTTTTTCTAGCGTAGCATCCATTTTGAGGGTTTTCCTTTTGGCTGCATGCTGCCTCGTTAAGCATTTAGAATTATGACTCATAGCTTCTGAGAGCATGAAGGCGTATATAAATACACCTCCTTGTCTATTTTAATGTGTGAGGGACTGCTGGTCTCGGATCATAAAGCTCAAACCGGCCTCTTGACTTTTTCGTATTTAAAAAATTCCAAAAGTCCCTGAACCATGTGAGTCAAAGACATGAATGAAGCCTTCAGGCCGGGTATTTGTCGCTCTTTCCCAATTTTCATCTGTTGTGTGTTTGTCATTTAGCGTGGAGCGCAGGGTGGAATACAAAGCAGAGGGGTATTGTGAAGCACAAGTGCCTGTGGAGGAAGATGAGAAGCGGGTGGAAGGGTGGTGTTGAGTTTTCCACTGAGCAAAGCCTAGTCAGTCTTCCTGCATGGCAGTGAAGCACAAATTATTCAGCACTGAGAAATAATTGCAGCACTTTCTTTAGTCCCTTGACTTTTTATTTTTCATTTCTGCTAAAGTTTCCATTCTCTTCTGAAGTTTAAATGCCTTTTGCAGAGTAACTTTTTCAAACTTCCCTAAAGACTGCGGAGGTGTTTAAAAAATACAAACAAACCACCGTTCACTGTCGTTCCTGAGAGAATGAAAACCTTTTTCGTTTGCTGTACTTTTACTGTGGGAGTGACTCACAAGAAGGAGGCAGCAGCGGTGGTGGTGGTGGTGGGGGAGCGGGGGTAATAAACAGTCTGGCTACTTGTAATTTAAAACTAGAAAGTTCCGGAGAAACTTTGACGGGGGCTGCCAGGCTGTTGCCAGACATCTTGAATCAAAATGGCTCCAAATGTTAATCAGTTCTAGAGATACATTTGATAAATACTTTCTATGAGTTTCAAACAGTACCAACAGTGAGTATGTTTTCATCAGATTCTAAATCATGTGACTTGACAGCAGCAGTTTGTGTGAGGAGTGTTCTCCCATTCATTTTCAATGGGGAAATATGGCAACTTTGTTAGCAAAATACATCGCCATGGTAACTCCGATTGCTTAGAAAAGTAATAGCACACATCTCTGAGTCGGGCCGGTCGTTTTGATATAACTTTTGTGGGGGTTCACTTTGTGGTTCGGTCCGTATTAAAGTTGAAAAAGATAACTTTTTCTGGTGTAGAATAATAAGTGGGCAGTAACCAACTAGTTCCTGGATTTGGAGATTCATTACGTCTTTGTTCGCAAATTACGTTGCCATGGTAAGTCGAAATGCCAATAAAAGTAATAGCACACATCAGGGGGCCGAGCCAGTCGTTTTGATATAACTTTTGTGGGGGTAGACATTGTGGTTCGGGCCGCATTAACGCTCGACGACAATGTAGACACACGTTCGAGCACAATAACAATAGGTGGCTGCCATGCATTTACATGCAATGGCAGCCCCCAAAAAGGCGTTCAATACAAGATCAACTGGACTTTATTTTTTACAGAAGACATTTCGACCTCTATCCAGAGGGCTTTATCGATATATTGATAAAGCCCTCTGGATAGAGGTCGAAACATCTTCTGTAACAAATAAAGTCCAGTTGATCTTGTATTGAACGCCTTTTTTGATTTTATCATGTCCTGGACGACTGAGAATCTTCACCAGCATACTTGTAATTAACTTCTTATATACTTCTTAACCTAGATTTAGTAAGAGTACCACACATGTCACGTTATGCACTCATCAGCAAACTATTGTACAGTAAAACGGCAATCATTTGACCTTGATTTATGACCTTGACATTGGAGCTGGTGTGATAAAACGTGTATGTGGCACTCCATCTAGCGATGATCAATACGTGTACGATGTTTTGTTAAATGATGTTGAGCAAATCGGAAAATATGGGCTGGTCAAGAGAAAGTTAACGGGCGTGTGTAAACTATACCATCATATCTAACAAAGGGAGTCAGGTCCTCTGGGCGGATTAAAAAATAAATATGAAAAAAATAAAATTAAAATCATGTTGAAACGTTTAATCTTTTGTCCAAAAGACTTTGTCAGTCTGAGGAGCTGTAATAAACTCAAACAGCACCTTCTCATAGTGGATGTTATTACTGTTTTTCTCTTGCATTTGTTGTTGGATGTAACTGAGACCCCGTGTACATAATCTCGTTTTCATCACATGTACCACATGCGGTGCAAATGACAATAAAGTCTCTCTGACTCTGACTCTCTCTAACTCTGACTCTCTAACCAGTTTGTTGTTGACATGGGAGATGGTGATGATGGGAGACTGACGAAGTGAAGATTCAACGAGTCTGCTGGCTTCCTTAGATAGAGAACTTTAAAGTCAAAGTCAACTTTATTGTCAGAACTGCAATATGTACAGGACATACACAGGATTGAAATTGCGTTTCTCTCAGTCCCTCGGTGCAACAGTAACCATTTAAACACTAAAACACTAAAACATTTAATAAACATAAGCATAAAATAGTAAAAGTGTAACACTGTCCTGAGTTTTTGCATAGTAGTATAAAAGTATGAAAATTTACACCAACACTAAAACTAAAACTAAAACACTAAACATTTAATGAACATAAGCATAAAATTAAATAATAAAAGTGTAATACTGTCCTGAGTTTTTGCATAGTAGTATAAAAACTAGAAAGTTCCTGGAGAAACTTCGACGGGGGCTGCCGGCTGTTGCCGGATTTTTTATTCCGTGCCGTACAGGCTGTTGCCGAATAGAAACATTTAGATGTGAACATACTATGAGTTTGGTATCATCCAAAGCTACCACTATACCAAGTTTCAAATTAATATATCCAAAAATGACTGAGTTACTGTATAATCAATTTCTGTGTATTGTGAGGTAGCTGTGGCAGCCATCTTGAATCAAAATGGCTCCAAATACACCTGATAGTCCACACAGGACAGAAAGCATTTGCCTGTGATCGTTGTGGACAAAGTTATGGACAGAAGTCAACTTTAAACACACACATGATAGTCCACACAGGGCAGAAAGCATTTGCTTGTGATCGTTGTGGACAAAGTTATGGACAGAAGTCAACTTTAAACACACACATGATAGTCCACACAGGGCAGAAAGCATTTGCTTGTGATCGTTGTGGACAAAGTTATGGACAGAAGTCAACTTTAAACACACACATGATAGTCCACACAGGGCAGAAAGCATTTGCTTGTGATCGTTGTGGACAAAGTTATGGACAGAAGTCAACTTTAAACACACACATGATAGTCCACACAGGACAGAAAGCATTTGCTTGTGATCTTTCTGGACAAATGTTTGGACGGAAGTGAACTGTAAGGGGGCTGCCAGGCTGTTGTCGGACATCTTGAATCAAAATGGCTCCAAATGTTAATCAGTTCTAGAGATACATCTGATAAATACTTTCTATGAGTTTCAAACAGTACCAACAGTGAGTCTGTTTTCATCAGATTCTAAATCATGTGACTTGACAGCAGCAGTTTGTGTGAGGAGTGTTCTCCCATTCATTTTCAATGGGGAAATATGGCAACTTTGTTAGCAAAATACATCGCCATGGTAACTCCGATTGCTTATAAAAGTAATAGCACACATCTCTGAGTCGGGCTGGTCGTTTTGATATAACTTTTGTGGGGGTTCACTTTGTGGTTCGGTCCGTATTAAAGTTGAAAAAGATAACTTTTTCTGGTGTAGAATAATAAGTGGGCAGTAACCAACTAGTTCCTGGATTTGGAGATTCATTACGTCTTTGTTCGCAAATAACGTTGCCATGGTAACTCCGATTGCTTAGAAAAGTAATAGCACACATCCCGGAGTCGGGCCGGTCGTTTTGATATAACTTTTGTGGGGGTGCACGTTACGGTACGGGCCGCATTAACGGTGAACGACAATGTAGACACACGTTCGGACAGGAGAACAATAGGTGGCTGCCATGCATTTACATGCAATGGGCAGCCCCCAAATATAAAAAGTATATCTATAAAATAAACTGAAGGTTCTAGCATTGACATTTGCAAAGAGTGGCAAAGCAGCATATGAGTTAATGTACACAGTATATGTATGAGGTAGTTGATGTTGGTATAGAGGAGACTTATACTTATGTTACTGTTCAATAATCTCATTCCAAATTCTACCAGGTGATTTATGTACTTATTAACTCTGGTTCATACAGGGTTTCTAGTATTTTAGTGTCCTTGTTCTGTTTCACTTATTTCACCTACATTTGAGTGTTTTTGATTCATTTAGGATGCTTGCATTTACATTTTGAATCAGTTGTGATAACAAACGTGTTGTTTTTAGATGTAATCTGTGCAAGTTGTTTTAAAGGAAATATGTATTTTTTTCACATGTTTGCATTATATTTATATTTTAAAGGCTTAGTTTGTTGAGAAAACAGAAATTCAGTACCAAAGGCCTCTTATGTACCCTGTCTTCAGAGCTGTTTTCTTTCAGCTGGTGTTTTTAGTGGAATGTAAGAGCAGACACAGATTTAGTCTTCTGCACGGTTACTGAGTTTGTGTTTGCTAAAGTGCTTTGGGATCTTGCATTGGACAGATTACTCCTGCATTTAACAGAAAAACTCACAACTTACTTATTCCCCTTAGTCTTAAGTTGAGGTCAAATATTATTTGTTTATAACCTTTTCATAGAACCCCACGTAAATCTCAAGAACTGATTTAAGTCACCAGGTTTTGGTTTAGAACATAAATACTTGGGTTCTCCTCTCAGACCTAGAACTCATTTCATGCCTTACATAAGTCAGTCTCTCGTTGCTTTTTCTTTTGAGAACATTTGTTCATACCTTCTCCTTCCTTAACGTCATCTTAGCTGTTCAGCCAAACTGTGTCCTTAGAGACCTGACTGGGGCAATTGTCCATTTATCCCACATTCCCTGGCTAAATCTCTTAAACCTTTCAGCTGTACATTAGTGTTCCTCCAATTTTAAATGGACAAGTGGTCAAGAAAGTGAAACATGGTTAGATAAGAAATGCATTTTTGATAAATACATGCCATTAACCTACCTCAGTGCCGGGCCTTCTGCTGTCCGGCTCATGCACTTCTGATTAATGAGGCGTCTTGACTTCTCTTGGTAGACTCCCATTTCAAACCCCTTACTCCCTTTTCCTCCTAAAAAGAAACCCTGCCTCACGTCCCTTTTGCCCTAGTTTATCCTTGCATTCAACTTCACACCTTTTGCCCCATGGTTTGTTTTTCTTTGAAAAGTAAAAGTTCAGACAAACAGTAATTGTTTTATTTTATGCACCGATGTGTTCAATATGCAAGCTTGCAGTGAACTGTGACACAGTGTCCTGGCATATGTCTCCTGTCCCCTGCTGTGTCTTATGACCTGATTTCTTTATATTTAGTCTGAGTTTCATTTATGAACTGATCAATAGCCTCTGTCCTGGCCAAGATGATTTCCCCACCAATCAGGGCAGCTTCAGCTCGCTCGACGCTTTTGAAACAGTTGTGGCGTTACTGCATCTGTGCAAACGTATGTGGGGAAGATGTGAGCGAGCGCATCTATAGGGGTGTTTGTGTTGTGGTGCAGAGTTAAGATGCAGACGGTTCAGTGATGTTGCGAGGTTCCCATCTGCCCTCCAGATTCAGCGTTGGCGCAGACTCCAAGAGCACCTCTCCTGTGGTTAATGGAGCCTGAATGAAGCTTGGAAAATAGAATGCCTCATTCTGCACCATGTTTAGGTTCAAGTGTAGGTCAATGATAAGAGGGAACGCAGCCAATAACGTTGAATTATTCAGAATGATTCAGAAAGACAGCAAAGACTTTATTTAGTATGAGACATGTCAGGAATTCTTATTGAATATGTGTTAAAGCTGGTGATAAATCATTCTCTATCACTTCCTATCAAGTCTCGTTGGGTTTTTGCTCTTGTGTTGATGATTTCAGTACTACAAGCCAATATAGTTTGTTAGTCAACGCAGTTGAACTTACCATTTATTCCCTGCTCTGGTTTCGTTGTGATGTCTGAAACATCCATGATCTTAATCTATTTGTACTTGAAGATCTAGCATGCACCTTCCTTCCATCCATTCATCCATCAATCCATCCATTTTCTTTACCCACTTCTTCCTTTTTAAGTGGTTGTCACTGGTGCGCATGTCCAGCGGGCACTGTGCGAGAGGCTGGGGGACGCCCTGGACAGGTTTTCAGTCTTATCACAGGGACACATAGAGACAAATGAGACAAACAACCATTCACTCCCTCACTGACACCTAGGGACAATTTAGAGTCACCAATCAGTTTAACATGCATGTTCTTGGTCTGTGGGAGGAAACCGAAGTACCCGGAAAAAACTCACGCATGCACGGAGAGAACATGGAAACCCCACCCAGAAAGGCCCCTGTCGAGGATCAGATCTGGCGACCTTCTCGCTGAGAGGAAACACCTCTACCAACGGTGCCACCATGCCACCTAGCATGCACCTTGTTGACCTTGCTGTCATGATGCCAGCTCCAAGGTCAAGGTTACAAATCAAGATCAAATGTTGTAGTTGCTTGTCTGGGCCATAACTTCTGATCTGCTCAAGATAATTTTGCAAGTTAATGTATATTTGTACACTAGACAGCATGTTGTGTATTCTTTCTTCATGCCAGCACTAAGGTCACCATCAAGGTCAATTGTTACAATTGGTGGCCGAGGTGGTGTAGAGGTAAGGCAGCCGACTTGGGATCAGAAAGTTGTGGTTCGACTCCCCCCCCCCATGCCCACATGTTGTGGTGTCTCTGAGCAAGACACCTATTCCCTAACTGCTCCCCGGGTGTTTGCAGAGCTGCCCACTGCTCCACCTGGGTGTATCTCAGGTGTGATGGGTTAAATGTAGAGAACTACTTTCATCATTGTATGGAAACACAGAATGATGACAACACATAGCATTTATACACATGTATATACTGTATGATAGGTCTTTACTTATGCGGGTCATAACTAGGGCTTTAACAGACTATCCGAGTAATCGACACATCGATTCCTAGGACATCTATCGAGGTTTTTAATTTCACGTCAAGTATTTGTAGTGACGTCATCACGTCGCAGTCACACCACAGAAAATAAATCAACTTCCTGTTTCACGTATTGTACCCTAATATGGGTTAAACCCTACCAAGACACTTTGAACTGAGCAACAGGAAACAACCAAACTTTAATAACACACAACACACAAGAGGCAGGTCTATATCACAGACGTCTATCTCACTCTTTGTGTGGCCAGAACACTAACATACCGCTAAGCATTATGGGAAAGACATAACACTTAGTCCACTCCCCGAAACCGCTACAGGGGGTGGTGTTGCATGCACTGTTGCAGGTGCGGGGTGGTGTCTGCCTTTTGACGTGCACGTTTCTTTCACTTTTGCAGTTTAATAATAATAACTAATAGTTTTGTTTTTCCGGTGACTTATCTGCAGTATGATAAATGATAGGAGCATAATATATGCTCACAATGGCCCTCATGCACGAAAATGTTCTTATTCTTATCCTAAATTTCTACTACTTTTGTTCGTACGAAGCGTTCGTACGAACATGCCACGTCAGAACCAACAAAGTCTTCTATCCACAGGAAAAGCGTGTAAACGGGCTGCTTAAAGGTGATGAATTCCACCTGCTCTACTCACCTGCGCGTGCTCGCGGGAAGGTAATTTACATACTTTCCACCCCTCAAAACACCATATAAGGCCACGCTTCCTGCCTTCTGACAGCAGGAAGTGTCCATTCATTCAATCTCAAAGGAGAACTTCACGCGTTCGGAGTTCTGCTCTCAGTGGCGCTGTGGCTACCCCCCCCCCCCACCCCCCCGCAGGTGTCGGATGGTCAAATATCTCTAATTTTAGTGTACTGTGTTACATTTAGTTTCACTTATTCAGAAGAGCGCACCGCTGCCCCCCTCCCCCACCCCCCGCAAGTGTCGGATGTGTTTTTGAACAGAGGCATTTTAAAATGTCTCGAAACTACAGTTAACTTCATATTAATATTGTAGTGCATATACTGTGTGTCCCGTGGGTCGTACAGTATCAGAAATCAAGAATAAATGGTTTGATCTGAAAATGGCTTCAAACAAACGTCTCGCCGCAGCACGGACAGGTGGACAGTCTGCGAGATGGAGCAGACTTACTGCAAGACGCGCGATGATCCACACTCAGATGACAGTGCGCCCGCAGTCAACAGGCAGCTTAAATAAAAAATGACATGAAACGAATGAATAAGCTGGTTTCGCTTTGTTCTCCCCTCTCTCTGCGGTGCTGTGTGTGTGTGTGTGTGTGTGTGTGTGTGTCTGCTCGACAGTCGCGCGGCGTGGGGGGGGGCATGCCGACACTGGCGCGGGGGGACCCCGTGCCCACTGTTGGCACGGGGTGGGGGGGCGTGTGCCACACCACGCGCGGGGGCGCACGGTGGTCGAGTGGGGCGCGGGGGGGGGGGTTTGAAGCCGCTTTCTTTTAATTTAACAAATTTGTGTCGTTGCATTTAATTCTTTTTAAACTCAGAATATTTTCTAAATAACGAAATATAAGTGATTAGTGATGGAAATCCATCTGGATAACGGCGGACCGACTGCTCGTAAAATATACGACAGGTCCAGACCACACGTACATTTTGTTCGTATCTGAAAAAAATCTTAGGATACGAAAACATTGTTGGATGCCACAAATGATCCTTAATCGCTCGTACGCACAGGATAAGCACATATCTGTGCGTACGAACGGTTTGTGCATGAGGCCCAATGTTTTGTTGGTCTTTTTTTGTGTAAATAATGACGTTTTTATGGTTTTTCTTCTTTTTTTTTCATCTTAAGATCCTATGACGTCATTGACTACTCGAGTTCTACTTGTTTTTTTTATGCTAATGTCGAGTTTAAAAATTATGTACTCGTTCAACCCCTAGTCATAACTGTAGATTGCTGTATGTTTGGAGATGTGTGTGTAATGGGACATATGCAGTACTTCTTTAAATTATGTGCTAATAACAAAGACAGACAAAATCTAACCTCCACACATTTTCCCCTGTCCTCCTTTATCCAGATGTGTCGTGGCTGAACTGGTGTGTGACGGGCTCCTGTCTCTTCAGCCTTGTCCTCATCCTCTTCTTCAGGGAGTCCTACGATCGTCTCTACCTGGACGTCTTTGTCTCTGTGTGAGACGGAAGAGACAAAAGTCTTTGAAGTTCTTGCTGTAGCACAAGGAGGAAGGAAAAGTGGAGTTAAAAAGTGACTGGGAAGCTTTTGCTCTTCGTAAGGTGTAATATTTTAGGACGTGTACATACCGGTTACCGTAGAGATGATAATTTATTGTTTAGCCACAGAGAAGAACCAAGACTGGTTCTTGATTTTTACTCCATAGAAGTTGTCAACTCTAAGTCAAATAATGGTTTAATTCATCACATTTTCTTTTTTGAATAATTGTTTGTACAGTATGTAAACAAACTTTGGTGAACACTTGATGGTCCTTAAGCTGATCCAAGATGGACAGACTGTTTACAGACTTTAAGGTCTTCTCTGTGTTGTTTTAACTGCTTTCTCCCACTTGTCTCACCTCTCAAGAGACGGGACAATTCCTCCATATGTACAAAAGGGACATCACACTGGCTAACCAACATATAGCGTCAGCCCCTTACAAGGAAGTAAAAGGTGATAAACGGACAGGTCCGTCAGCCCATGAGCGGCCCAGCTGTGCTGAGTTGGGTTAAAAACGAGGGACGCTCGTGTTTTACTGCTGCTTCAAACTGCGGCTGTGACTCATTGCGAAGGATTAACTGGCCCGACGCCGTTAAGTGGCCTGTGATATTGCCTGTCTTTGCGAGGCAGCTACTTGGATTATGTTTTATCATCTTCTCAAAATGAATATTATGCACAAATGACCCACCAGATTGATGATTGGATGCCAGCCAAAGACATGAACTGTGACCAGACGCACCTGCTCTTTTCATTTAAAAAGAAGCAAAGTCGTTTATCCTTTTCAGTTTTCAGACGTATTTACAACTCGTAATGTTTGCTTTGGGGAGATTTACCTTTAAATCTGCTGTTAATTTGTTTTGTGTTTTTATTTTTCCCCCCTCACCTGTTTGCCAGTATTTGTTGACGGAGTCTTGACACTAACGCAGTTAACAGCCAAAAATGTTGATATTTTGTTACAGTTTTAAACTGTTTTGTTGCACAGGCTAAAGAATTACCTCGTGTTGTAATTCCTAAGCCCTTTCTCGAAAACACCAGCAGGTTTCTGACAGTCCCCTCACTCAAATCCACGGGATCCACGATTAGTTGTAACAATAGACTTTATTTGAGAACGATTTATTTTAAATGTAAAAATACAGTAAACATATTGAAGGCTGTTTAGTTTTTATGAATTTAAATAAAATGTTGTCGCCATGTTGTTTACGCTGCAATGCATATTGGGTAAATGATGGTCCTGTAGTGCTAGTTCTATCCACAGTTTTTTTTTAACCATATTGCACTAACATTTTGTACATTTTCAAAACAGAACCTACCGGTAATATAAAATATACAGACTTCACAGTTTTAACCATATTGATTCATATTTGGTAAATCTTTTTTAAATTTTCAAAACCTGTGCAAGTGTGCACAAAAACTCTTCTGAACTGTAATTTTTAAACCATACATTGAATAATTTAGAACTGGCTCATCTGGACTCTCTTCAACCTGATAAAAAGACAAATTACATTAAGTTTGTTGTACAACTTGTCTATATAATTTTTGTATGATATGAGAAAAAACTGTTACCTTTGAGCTGCAGCTGGTGCATTAATCAGAGCTTCTCCCACTTTATTCTTTCATGGTGAAGTTGTGGCGCTGCTTTATTTCTAAAAACTACGTGAAGGAATAATGTACTCCAGCGTATTAAAAATAAACCTAACCCCTTCACCTTCCTCCGAGCTGTCTGCTTGTAAATCTTTGTGATACAGCAGGAGATGGAGTGGGAAATCCTCGCAGCCATGCCAGTGGAATTAGCTGGAAGTTTGTTGCAGAGTTGGCTGGTCGGCTGCTTCACGGTTCGTCTTTCTTCTGCGCATTTGTCCTATTTCCAAAATACAGTACAGCATTTTTATTTTACACTTCTTGCAAACAACTGTGTTCTTGTCAAACTTTATCTTCCCCAGAACATTGTAGAATCCAAAATGACTTCATACCGACTTTTAGCGATTAAGGAGCAGGTTGAATCGCGCTGTCCTCTACTGCATGCTAACGGTCTCCATTCAGATACAGGGAGCTGCTTAACTAGCTTGCTGTACGGTGGCCTACCAGGCCAAATTCTGCGGTGGTCGAGTGGACACGTAATACGATATGCAGTACGCTCGGGAGTAGGAGTGGGAAAAATAAAACTTAAAAACGCATTTTTTATTTGATTTCCGGGCCTTTAGAATCTATTCAAAATCGTCAAGACTTATAATCTAGATTCTTTAATTTATTTTTTTCCGCACCTCTGGTAATGTTAGCCTTCCTGTGTTTACTCTGTAGATTCCAGGACAGAACGGACCTAACCGCGTCATTAACCCAGCATGCATTGCACAGGTGACCTCCATGGGTAAAACATATAACAAAACATAACGTTTTTGAAGTAATTATGAGTTTTTACATATCACAAACAGCAGTTTTTAAGTTATTAGGAAATTTACAACATATTTAGGTCAACATGTTCAACTAATCATGGATTCCTTTGATAAAAATAACAGGAATTTGACTGACAACACTTTGCATCCATAAAGAAGTGCACAACAGCAAATGTGTCACTTTGAGGTTTTCTGTCCATGTTCAATGTTTTTGTTCTTGTCATGCACACGTGCTACAAGAAGCGTTCTTCTGTATTTCCTCAGGAGATAAAGGCGGTTGTGTAATTTGTTCCAGGCTTGTTTTGTGTGTTCTCCTTGTATAGAAAGGGTTGTCTGTTACCTTTGGATGTGTTGCCTTAATCAACCAGTGCAGTGCATTGAGCCTCCCTTTCCTCCACACTGTGAATATTGGATCTGTATGTTTTTGTAAGAAGTCGTGTTCTCCGGTTCTTTTGGTCACTCTGTGACGTCCTGAGTTGTTGGTTTGACTTGTGTTCTGTAAAAAGGAACAAACATTGTTGTCGCTCATTTCCAGCACCTTATTAAAATGAACATTTTACTAATTACAACCCCGTTCATTTTTTATGATTAGAATGAGGTGATTTAAAATGTTTTTCAGTGTTCCCAGTACTGAATGTCACGGGTGTTCCTTTGCTGAGAAGTGAATGTGATCACTTTAAACTGTCAATCTACTTTTGCCTTAACTCAGTCCATCATCCATCCATCCATTTATTTATTTCTCTTCCACGGGTCCATAGTTTGATCATGGAGGCACCAGGTCCAAGAGAGAAACCCGACCTCCCTCTCCTCTGTGTCATTTCCAGATCCTTCTGAAGGTGTTCCCACTACAGAGAGTTCAGGGGTCTTCTTCTGTCATCATCTTCTCCATTGTCATCTCCATCTTCACTCACTGCCCTCTCTACCTGCCTGGAGGAAATAAGGGCATGGATGAATCAGAACTTTCTTCAATTAAACTGCTCCAAGACTGAGGCCATACTGATTGGCACCCCTCACCAGATACAAACATCAACTTTAACAACAATCTCCTTCTCTGGTCAAGACATCCCCCTCTCCACCTCTGTTACAAATCTTGGAATAAAAATGGACTCTCATCTTACATTTGAAAATCACATTAAGCATCTGTTTAAAACCTGCTTCTTCCATCTTCGAAACATCTCCAGACTTCGCCCATCTCTGACTTTTTCCGATGCTGAGAAACTCGTCCATGCCTTTGTCTCCTCCAGGCTCGACTACTGCAACTCCCTGTTTATTGGAATCCCTGGTAAAAACCTTCAGAAACTTCAATACTATTCAAAACAGTGCAGCAAGAGTTTTGTTGAGAGCTCGTAAATTTGAACATATTACGCCCATTCTCCATAACCTCCATTGACTTCCTGTCACCTACAGAATTCAGTACAAAACTCTCATTACACACCAATGCTTACACGGAACTTCACCAGATTATCTAAAGGACATTCTTGCTCCATATTCACCCACCCGGTCTCTACGATCACAGAACATCTTCACATTCACGTGCTTTGAGGTCAGAGGATCAGGTACTCTTAATAGTTCCAGAAACTCTCCTTAAGCGCAGGGGTGACAGAGCGTTCTCTGTAGCAGGCCCAAGACTCTGGAACGAGTTACCGCTGCTCATCAAACAGGCCCCCTCCCTCTCGGTTTTCAAATCCCGGTTAAAAACTCACTACTACTCCATCGCTTTCAATGCCAGCTGATTTGTATTGGATCGTTTGATTTATGATCTGCAATGTTTTTATGTTTTTCGTGTTGTACTTCATTGTCTGTGTTGCCTGTTGCGTGTTTGTTTGTCCAGCACTTTGGTGTGGACTTGTTCCTGTTTAAAGTGCTTTATAAATAAAATGGTATGGTATGGTATGGTATTCCACAAACCAAATTAAGGACCATGGGAGACCGGGCATTCTGTGTGGCTGCCCCCCGCCTATGGAACTCCCTCCCTGACTACCTGAGAGCTCCACAGTCACTGGTTGACTTTAAACAAGGCTTAAAGACCTTTCTTTTTAAGCGAGCCTACTCTGCCTCCACATGATTTTATCTTTGATCTTAGTTGATACTATCATTGATTTTACTTGATTTTATCACTTGTTTTTATATGATTTTTTGTTGCACTTTGTAGCACTTTGAGATTTTCGTTAATGAAAAGTGCGTTATAAATTAAATTCATTATTATTGTTATTCTGCCAGGAAGACATGCTCTGAAAACCTCCAGAGGGAGGCATCCCAGAGGCATCCTAATCAAATACTCAAACCACCCCAACAGTGTAAAGGAGCAGTGGCTCAAGCTTCTCTGGAGTAGAGCACTAATTTATGCTCTACGGGGGTCAGAAAACCAGTCTGTATCTGGTGTGACCACCATGCCCTCATGCCTTGCAACACATCTCCTTCACACAGAGTTGATGTGGTGGTTGATGATTGCCTTTGGAATGTTGGTCCACTCTTCCATGGCTGTGTGTGAAGTTGCTGGATGTTGTCAGGAACTGGAACACGCTGTTGTATACGCCGGTCCAGAGCATCCCAAAGATGCTCAATGGGTGACATGTCCGGTGAGGATGCTGGCCATGCAAGAACTGGGATGTTTTTAACTTACAGGAAATGTGTACAGATTCCTGCAACATGGGGTTGTGTATTATCCTGCTGCAACATGAGGTGGGGGTTGTGGGTGAATGGAACAACAGTGGGCCTCGGGATCTCGTCACGGTATTTCTGTGCGTTCAAAATGCCATCAATAAAATGCACCTGTGTTCGTTGTCTATAGCATATGCCTGCCCATACCGTAACCCCACCGCCACCATGGACCCACTCGATTTACAGCGTTGACATCAGCAAACTGCTCACCCACATGACACCATGTACAGTGAAAACTGAGATTCATCCTTGAAGAGCAGTATCCAATGTGCCACATACCATCAAATGTGAGCATTTGCTCATTCAAGTCAGTTAACGATGAAGAACTGCAGTCAGGAAGGAAGAAGCTGGTGAAGATCATGGATGGAATATTCTCTTTTGTTGCTTTTCTCTCAGCTGGGTGCAGCTGTTATTGAAATATCGCCACATGATTTCTGTGTTTTATTGTGATGAGAGGAACATTTTTAGCCTCAGTTTTGGAATCATGCCCTGAATGTGCATGCACCAATCGATTTTAGCTCCTGAGTCACTTGGATGCAGTTCCTCCTAACGGCCCTCGATGCTCAGGTCTGCAGAAGCTTTAAAGAGGCTAGTTCCAATTTAACACCGCGTGTCATTGCATTTCCACGAAAGCTACAGGTGGTTTTAGAGTCGAATCAAAAGAACAGAGCTCAGACAAATACGCCTGTTTAGTTTAGCGCACGGTTCATTGTTTCCCAGCTTGTTTGTTCCCACTTGGATCACAGATTTTACCTTTAAGCAGCGAATCGCATCATTTTCTGGTGGGGCCTGAATTCATTGGCTGTTTTTTTTTATTTTTGGCTGCATGGTAACATTCTCGCACATCGTCCTGAAGCAAGAGGAGCGACAGATCTCAGGGGGCGCCAGCTTTGGAGGAAAACTTGAACTTTGGCAGCTTCTGTCTCTTTTGGAGACGAATCAGTGGGAACAGGCTCAACTCGCAGGCATGACCTCAGTGGTTTAAAAAGTGTGACGTGTGTGCATGTAGTCGCCTTCCCCTGGCAGCCCAGCTGGGAATGAGCTCATAGTCTGCTGCTGGTGAGAACAAAGATCTCTGGGGTGAGTCTGCACGGAACTGCTCCATTGGCCTTTTGTGTAGAATGGGGGTGGGGGGTGCACAATTGACAAAAACTTTTCTTTTAAACCCACAGAACTTACAGGAAGGAGCTTGCTTGATTTCTAGTGAGGTGCACTCTAAATTACTGCCATGAAACTAAAACCTGCTGGGATGGAAACAGTCCAGTCCTGGTCGGTGATAATCTGTTAGGAGTCTTAGACATGAATCATCATAATGAAAAGAAAATAGTTTTGTTTTTGCCTTTTTAGTTTATTGATAGTAAGATGAAACCGTTCCAAGTTTGTCCACTTCCAGCTTTAATCCCTCGCGCTCTCCAACACCAACATGTCAGAAATATAATACATGAAATAACAAAAAAAAGTATTTTTTTAGCTAAGTTAATGATTAAAACCTGCACAAAATGTGAAGAATATTAGAAAAACTTGCTTTGGGTTTATTTGTGGTTTCCAGTTACTACTACTACTACTACTACAGTTAAATACTCCAAGAGAAAGGTTCTTACCGCCAAAGTCATTAGACAAATTCTCTTGAAATGTTCATGAAAAAAGCTTTTCGAAGTTAAGTTTCTCGTTACCCAGCATGGATTGAATCCTTATTACAATTGATCCTGGAAAATTAATTTCCATAAACAGAAATAGAAGGATTTTCAGTCTGTTTTTTTAACATGGAGGAATGTGTTTAATGTTATCGATGACAACAATTAACAGTTGGGTTTGGGCATAAACTTCCAGCTTCTGTTACACACAGTAAGCAGTAGGCCAATGTTTCCTGTTGCTGAAGGATTTTAATATTTATTTAATGTTTGTAGTTTTCAATCTAAGTGTTTTCTGGACTGGAATTGAGTTCTAGAATTGCACCGCTCAGGGTGGCTGCATGTTGGAGTAGCTCTGTTATTTTCAATCAGAGATTTTGCTTTATAAACTTTAATGCCTTTTTTCTGGATGTAAATCACATTTTTGGTGATTGTTTCCTCTGGTATCAGATGCTGTGCAGCTGGAAGGGTTGTTACTGAAACGTTTTACTTTTGGACATTTGTTATGATGCGTAACCATGACAACAAGCTGTTTTTTACAACTGGGAGCAGCTGATTAACATCTCAAAAGCTCAAATAATATCTCAGCTACAGCCTCACATCTTACATGAGTTGAAAAGGAGGCGCCGTGGATGCATTCCCATCTACCTGCCAGCTGTGCTTGAGTGTCAGACCACTGAGGTCCTGGAGCTGCCAGAAAACACGGCTCGTGACAGCAGAAAGACCGGGATCATCCCCTGGCACCTGCAGCCGGCTGTCCGCAGGAGCTCAGCAGACTGCTGGAGGAGTGGCCGTCGCTCTGGGAGGAGTTCTGCCCGGCATTCGGGCGGTCCTGCAGCCCCGGGGAACTGAGAGGCCAGCCAGGTCTGGGTGGATGGATCGGATGGCATCTATGGCCAGTTTCTTCAGATCTGCTGTGGGACGGACCTTTACAAGAGATCCTTCCTGCCTACAGCCATCAGTATCTACAACATCTCTTAATGATACGAGGATAACGAGTAACAACAAGGTTTAATTTCCTTTTGGGATTAATAAAGCACTTTTTAATTAAATTTGAATTGAATTGAATTGAATTGAACAGGGAAAAGTAAATCCTAATGTTTTTGGTTCAAGTAGGTAAGAGTTGCACTGTGTAGAAGATCAGTGGTATTTTTTTTAAAAATGTTATTGATTTATTTATTTATTTGGTCTGAGGCAGTGCAGAGTGACAGATCCAGGCAAGTGGAGGGAGTAATTTTATCCACCAACAGGAGCAGAGGTGGAGCCGGGGGGAGGTGATAGGGACCTTGGACACCATAGATTGATCTTGGGCCCTCTCAAGGGCAAGCCTGATCCATTTGACGAAAGCAATATAAAAACTATAAATCAGTTTCCTCAAATGATGAGGGTGGTCAGTTACATAGATATTTTGTGGGGGCCATCCTAGATTTTGACATCCATCCATCCATCATCTTCCACTTGTACTGGACCCAGATCTTGGGAGCAGTAGCTTGAGCAGGGAGGTCCAGACATCTCTTTCCACAGCTTCCTCTTTCAGCTCTTCTAGGAGGACTCCAAGGTGTTCCCAGGCCAACTGAGACTTATCTCTCCAGCATGTCCTGGGTCTTCTTCCAGTCAGACATGCCTGAAGCACCTCTCTAGGGAGGTGTCCAGGGAGCATCCTTACCAGATGCCTGAACCACCTCAACTGGCTCCTTTCAATGTGGAGGAGTTCTCCGAGTCTCTCCTGATAACTGAACTTCTCACTCTGTCTCCAAGGGAGAGTCCAGCTACCCTGCAGAGGAAACTCATTTCAACCTCCTGTATCCATGATCTGTCTTTCAGTCTCTACCCAGAGATCAGGACCAGAGGTGAGGGGAGGAACGTAGAGTGACCAGTAAATGGAGAGCGTTGCCTTACAGCTCAGCTCACTCTTCACCACAATGGACCGGCACAGAATCCACAATACTTCAGATGCTGCACCAATCTGTCAATCTCACGCTCCATTCTTCCCTCACTTGTGAACAAAACCCAGAGATGCCTGAACTCCTCCACTTGAGGCAGAACCTCACCCTCGACCTGAAGACAACAATCCACCCTTTTCTGGTTGAGGACCAGTTGGAAAGGGTGGGCTCTCGACTGACGAGATCTTGACTTGGCAACCCATTTCTGGAAAGGACCCTCTCTGTTGCCACACACCAAAATGGAAGTTGTTACCTCATTTATTTCCCTATCATGCTCACAACACGGACAGATGGAAGGTATTACTACGTACCCCCTCTTCCCTCCACAGCGTGGAACTAAAAGACCCCAAAGAAAGTTTTATTTCCAGAGAAAATAATAATAATGTCCTTTTCTGTCATCTGTGTATGTTTCCCATACACAGACGAAATTCGTCTCTGCATTTAACCCAACCACCACCAGGTGGTGCAGTGAGCAGCCAGAAAGCGCCCGGGGAGCTGGAGAATTAGGTGTGCACTCATAGACACCCCAAGGTGTGTAGTGGCCGGGGCGCGAACCCGCGTCCTTCGGGTCCCAAGTCGGAAGCCCTGCCACTAGACCATCTTGGCCCCATAAATGTATTGACGGTTGTTTGCCAGTGTTCACGTTAAACACTAACTGCTCATTAAAGGCCTTTCAGCAGGAGTTTGATTCCTGTTCCCTCCTCTGGTTTTTGTCAGTACAGGTAGTCCTCGACTTACGGCGGTCTTGACCTATGGCAATTTGGTGTTACGAACGCATCTTATTAATTAATTATTTTTAAATTGAAAAACCTTATCTTATGTGTTTAAATGTTCTTGATTTTATGTGTACGGCACTTTGTTGCAGCTGTGGTTGTTTTAAATGGCTTTATAAATAAAGTATTATTATTATTATTATTATTATTATTATTTGTTATTATTTAGAAGCCGATTTACGCAGTTTCAGACAGTTTTCGGTTAGCTTCGGTTAGCTTTGGTTAGCTCCGGCCTCGACAGCCGGCTTTGGACGGACAGTGTGCCCGATCAGAGGTTGTCTCATACGGATAAATGAGCTAGAAATGCTCTGTGAACTCTGTGGATGTCTCAGGCGGAGGATCGGCCTCGTGGCCTCGGATGTTGGTGGGACACGGAGCTAGCATGCTAACGCCAGCCCCACCATGGACACGGAGCCGACGGGCGGCGGAGATGTCTGCTGCGACCGGGAGCTAACATGTTAACGTGGAGAAACGGCTTCACCAGCTCCCAGTAAGTTATTAACTCTTTTTTCCTTCATTATGGCTCCAAATGTATGGAGCTAACATGCAGTTACAAACAGTTTGGACCGCGTGAAGCAGCTGGAAGCTGCAGAGCTCGGACGTGCAACGAGCTAACATGCTAACAGACATGCTAACTATTTTTTTCCTTCATTATGGCTCCAAATGTACTGTATGTGTTTTTTGATAATTATGTAGGGTACTGTGTTAGGATAGGCGAAGTGCTTGGTAACTTGGTAACTGTACAGTACCGTACAAGTACGTGTATAAGTGGCGGCTAGTGTGTTTTCCGACTTACGGCGATTTTCGACATGCGAACGGCCGTAGGAACGGAACTCGTTCGTAACTCGAGGACTACCTGTACTTGATGAGGGCCCTCAGTCTCTTGGGGGATGAAGGAACCAACATACGTGATGGCAGTCTTCTTTGAACCACAAGCAGTTTGGGTTTTCTGACCCTTTGCGCTGGTAAAAGCTACAAACCACCTTGTTGACTGACAGAAATGAACGTCGCTGAGTCAGACACAATCCGTGTATGGTATAACGAAAGAACGAACCATACACGGATTAGACACTTTGATACTCCCGTTGTGTTTTTATTGACATGCTGCTCCTCGTTCTTTTTTCGTCGCCTAATGTCACTCGTGTCTCCTTGTTAGCATTGCACCTCGGCATCCCCTCGGATCTCCCTGAGCCCCTTAATTGACTTCTTCAAGAATATGAAAAATGAGTTATGCTTTCAAACGGTTCATTAGGCAGAGCTGCCATCACGGCGCCTGCTCCTTTATCTTCAACGTATTAGAAAGGGCTCGGTGTGCCTGATGAGGAGCGATGGGCCGCAGGAGCCCGAGCTTCTTCCCTCCGACATCTGGCTGCTAATTTGGTTCTTCATCACCGGTGAGTTTGTGGTATCTGGCTGCTTCTGCAGGAAAACACAACATCCATTGAGCTAATCACGACACCCATCCAGAAACCCTCTAGTTGGTAAATTGAACACTCCCACTGTTTTTGTCACAGAGCTGTGGATTCTGACCAAAAAGTCCAATTTCACACAAGCTTGTTACTGCAACAATAGAATA
>JBBPBX010000273.1:0-60496 GCA_038048925.1 Garcialebias charrua
CATACATACATACATACATACATACATACATACATACATACATACATATATATATATATATATATATATATATATATATATATATATATATATACACATATAGTCTGTGGCCTAGAGAATTTAAGAAATGCTGATTTATATGAATATTTAAAACAGACGACACCATTTAGCATCATATTTATCAGTAAAAGCGCTATATAAATAAGCTCCATATACCAGTAAAAGACAATTTAAAAAACATTTAATGGATTTGCCCAAAAATGAAAGCAGTGGTAACGACCACACCTGCTTTGCAGCTGCTTGTGACTAACCAGCATAAACCCACTCATTTACTCGTCAACTCTAATTGTTTGTTTGGTGATCATTGGAAATGACTTTCACTGTGAGAATCTGACTTCAACGAGACTCATAGTCTTCTCCTGCCTCGTGTTCCTGCACGTTGTTGCATCTCAGGGGCCGAACGTGTCTGACTTCAACACCTGTCGTGTTGTAGTTGATAAGGCACCCCAAAAAAATAATCAGTTTTTAACACAGCAGGGGGTCTGTTTTTATGAAGGTATAAGACTTTAGAAGAAGGGGAGTGAGGAGCATTATTTATTATTTGTAGAAATACTCTTCCTCTCTCCTCTTCCATTATTTTGGTGGGGAACAAAGTAACATGAGCTGTTTATAGGATCATGTCTCTGCTGTTTAGTGGGTTATTTACTTGTTGGGCTGAACAATTTGAGTTATTTAACAAAAAAAAAAGAAGAGTCTATAAAATATCCAGCTTCAGATTATAGATATTCTAATAATCTGAACTCGGGCAGCTCATCCTGTAAGCTGACGTTTGTTAATGAGGAGCAGTGGAGCTCGAACAGCCCCCTGCCGACGACTCCTCTCTGATCAGGACGCAGAAGTAATTGACTCCCATGTGGGGGGGTCACTGTGAGCAACTGTTTCTGTTAACTCTTGGATAACCTGCTTTAGAGCATGGCGCTTGACCCGACCCGGCCCGGCCTGACGTGAGGCCTGTGGTTTGGTCCAGACTGAAATTCAACACTTCAGAGAGTTTTGTGGCGATGCTGCATCATTTTCTTTCATTTGTGCATTTTTAATGCATTTAGATTCAATGTTGGGGCCTTATTCTAACTTTTAGAAAGCCAAACTGTTTGCATTTTTTTCTTGGAAGAATATTAAACACTTTTAAATAAAGCACCAAAGATTATTTTTGTGACCAAAGCGATGCATCAGGCTGCTGCAGCGTTCACAGTTTGTGTTTCTTCTTTGGGTGTGAGGGACACTCGGGGAGGTGTGGTTAGAAAGTCTGGACAGCACGTCTCTGGAGGGATGATGCAGTGAGACTGCAGAGCTGTGAAAGCTTGCAAACCTCACGAACCTAATGAAAAACGATTGCATTTTTTGGAGGATACAACATTCTTCTGGCTAAAACACTGCATTTTTTTTATTCTTATTCCATAAAACATTAAATACGTTTTAGAATTGTACAGGAAACACAGTCTGCGCTAAAAAATTTAACGTTTCCGTGGAATGTTGCAAGCAAAATTTCCTAAATTCTGATGCAACATGCTGCACGGTTTATCCAAAAGGATCTTTTGGATAAAAAAAAGGAAACATTTGAACAAAGAATCAGGACCTGACTCAATCTTGTTAGGGATACGGAAGCCCTTCTGTTAATAAAACCAAAGAGAAAAAGAAATTAACACGTTGGACCCCATGGGAATAAACTGGAATTGGTTTTTCCATTAAAAGACTAAACAATAAATTAGATTTAGATTGCTTTAAAAAAAAAAAAAGCTTTCATTGAAACTCTTTCTAACAAACTGCCCTGAGATGACCTTTAATGTGAATTAAACTGCATGCACTGCAAAAACAAAGCAGATTTTAAGTGGAATGAACATTTCATGAAGCAAACGGTTTATCCTTGATGCTAAAACATGCAGTGAAAATTAAGACTAGACCAGAGTTTCAATTTGATCAAAGCAACCTTGATAATGTACTTTTCTTCTTAGTGAGGATTATTTCAGAGGCTCCCCTCACCATGACGTGACCTCTGACCTGTCAGATTTCACCCTCACACCAGGTTAATGTGTTTTAAACTGTATTTGATCCTGGAGTTAGCGGAGCTGCGTGATGAATCAGAAAGTGTGAAGGCGTTGCTTCTTCTGCCCTGATGTCTGTGGAGATGTTTATTGAGACCAAGTGAACTCAGCTGCCATTAGAACAGCTCTGGGGTGTTTTCAAGACACATTCATCCAGAAATGTGCTGTAAAAAAAGAAATGGTGCAGGAAGAAATCAGCTGAACTGGATCAAAAATTATGTTTGTGCATGAAAGAACTGCTCTTTAAAGAAAAAAAAAAAGATCTGGACAACTTTTATGAAGGAGAAACACCTGCTATGCGCTCTGCGTCAAAAAGGTGGAAATACTCTTTAGAAATAAAATAAAATAAATAAAATAAAAAAGTCCCATAATAAAAGTTTTAAGTTCTTATTTAAATAGTAAAAATCAAATGAACTTACAGTAACAGCTGAGTAGAATGGGTCCTCCTGCAGGTCTTTGCGCACTAGATGTTAATGGGTCGCTCCGGCAGCATGTTCTCCCGGGTTCTGCTGCTGGGTTCTGTTCTGTTCTGTTCCGTTCCGTGCCGTGCTCTCGCGTCTCTGCGCTCCGCGCCTCTTTATCTGGGCCCTGCAGTCCGACACCTCCCGGCTCGTCCCACAGCCAGCCCATCAGAACTCCAACCCAAACAGAACCACTCAGCAACTTTATGAGGACTTGTTGCAGGATGCTGATTAATGTCAGCATCACGGCGTGAAGCTGCTGCACATGAACTGATGAAATATGACTTGAACTGCAAAATAAATCATATTTATAAATAAAATATATAGGCTGCATAATATATAATAATTAAAAAAAAAATCTAATCTATTTTTGTTCCTCAAACACAGGCTGCTTTTATATTCACTTTCATAAACAAATAAACTAATGGTGTGTGTGTGCTTGTGATTTATTTATATTATTATTTGTATTAATTGGTCGCAAATCAGCGCATTGATCCTGGAGGGAATAAACTGTTTGCGCGTTGCGCCCCCTGCAGGTCTGACGCGTTACTGCAGCAGGACTGAGCCAGTCTGCAGGTGCAGGTTTCAAATCATTTATTCACTCAGACTGAAGGTGAAGCTGTTCTTACTCCTTGTCTATCTCAATCAATCAAGCCCTTTTCAGCAGCCAGAAGGTGCACAAAGTGCTGAACAATACAGAAATAAAAAACAAACAATTAAAATTTAAAAAACAGCCAGTTAAAAATTATACATGTAAACAATTAAAACATAACAAGCTTGCCAAAGAAACTACTAGGTATTAAAAGCCTGCCTGAAAAAAAAGGTTTTAAGATTAGATTAAAAAAAAAAAACTCCATATCAGTGATGGAGCGCAAGTCCAGAGGCTGTTTCCAGCAACTACAGAAAAGGCCCGGTCACCCCATCGTTTGTAGCTGGTCTTTGGCACAGAGAGTATAAATATATTAGATGATCTCAGTGTTCTCCTATATTCACGGACAGCTACAAGATCAGTCAAATATAGTGGGGCAAGACCATTGAGAGCTTTAAAAGTGAATAATACAATTTTAGATTTAATTCTAAAATCGACTGGAAGCCAGTGGAGAGAAAATAAAACAGGGGTAATGTGCTCACGTCTGGAGGTGTTGGTTAAAAGTCGAGCTGCAGCATTTTGGACCAATTGAAGGCGTCTAATGGAGGATTGGGAGATTCCTGCAGGGAATTGCAGTAGTCAAGCCTTGATGTGATAAAAGCATGAATGGCCTTTTCTAAATCAGGAGAATTTTTAAAAGGCTTAACTTTGGATAAAAGACGTAACTGGTAAAAACAGACCTTGACTACAGACGCTATTTGTTTATCAAACTTTAAGTCCTTGTCAAATGTCACCCCCAAGTTTTTAACTGTTGGTCTGAGCTTGGAAGTCAGAGCACCAAAGCTACAGGGAGCATCATCACCGAAGAAGATGCATTCGGTCTTACCTTCGTTTAAAAACAAAAAATTACAGTGAAGCCACTGTTTAATGTCGGCAATACAACCAGCGCAGGCAGCGAGTGAGAAGATTACGGTTTTTGGGTTTCATTGGTAAATAAATGTGTACATCATCAGCATAGCAGTGAAAATAAAAGTTATGGCTATCACTGATCCAAGAGGCAGCATGTACAGTGAGAAGAGGAGAGGACCAAGAATAGAACCCTGTGGCACACCACAAGAGAGACTGACAGATGTTCTCTGTCCCACGTGCTTTTTGTCACTGAGAAAAAGAAAGATTGTGTCAAAGAAGCAATTCAGCAAAACAATTGGCCAATATCAGTTGTGGAAAGGGTAAAAAATAGCCGCCAGGTCATTTGAATTTTGTTTAACGACCTTCTACTAATCTGAACATTTCTGCAAACCTAAAGGTTAGTCGATGAATCTGCCTCGCATGCCAAAGTTTCAAACAACAACCTTGTGTGGTCTGTTAGTGAGTGATGACTCTCAGCTACTACCACACTAAATATTGGCTCCAAATCTGCAAAACTGATGTGGCTATGTCTGCTGGTTAGGGTTAATTAGCTGAAAGAGCCATTTTATATTAGCATGACTCCAAATGTTAATAGGTTATAGATGTGACTTTCTGAGAGTTTTATTCAAATGCGTCGAGCGTTTCATAAAACACGCACAGATATAACAACATTCACCCACCTAATTATTCATTCTAATTATTTATTTTGAATTAGTGAATTTAGACTTTGGTTTTATTTCTTCCTCTTTAAACTTTGCTGTAAAGTTGTTTGCTTCAATGATCTTGTTTACTGACGGCACTATTTTTCCAAAACTCAATGAGCTGTTTCATCACAGCAGGACGTAAACGTGCTCCGAAACAATTCCTGCCATGTTTGTAGTTTGTTTAATATTATGGGCTGAAACTTCTGCTGTCTGAAACGGAACTTGAAGAGCCCACTTGTGCCCAGTTGTGCTTAAAGAAGCAGACATGAGCACAAAAAAAGTAGAAATTATCAGAGAGAGAGAGAGAGAGAGAGAGAGAGAGAGAGTCTTTATTGTCATTTGCACCGCATGTGGTACATGAGATGAAAACGAGATTATGTACACGAGGTCCCAGTTACATCCAACAACAAATGAAAGAGAAAAACAGTAATAACATCGAGAACTAACTAAGAAAAACATCAACTAGTAATACACTAAGCCTAATATAGTGGGAATAAACAGCAGCACGAACATGAGTTTGTATGAGCAGATGGTCACAGATGAACACAGATGAACACAGCAACAAGAAAACATATCAGCATCACCATGATGTGATATTTTGCAGTGTTTATTTTAATTTTATTTTTATTTATTCATGAGTCTAACAGCCTCAGGGTAGAAGCTGTTCCTCAGTCTAGTGGTTCTACACTTGATGCTCCTCAACCTCCGTCCTGAGGGGAGTGGGGCAAAGAGTGAGTGTGCTGGATGAGTGAGGTCTTTCATGATACAGGTGGCTCTTTTCCTGCATCTAGAGGTGTAAATGTCTGTGATGGTGGGGAGACTGACTCCAACAGACTTCTGTGCAGCCTTCACCACTCTCTGCAGAGCTTTCCTCTCTTCAACTGTGCAGCCTCCATGCCACACGTTGATGCTGGAGCACAGGATGCTCTCCACTGCACACCTGTAGAACGAGGTGAGAACTGGGCTGCTCAGACCAGCTCGTCTCAGCCGTCTGAGGAAGTAGAGTCTCTGATGACCTTTCTTGATCAGGCTGGTGGTGTTGTTGCTCCAGCTGAGGTTATCATTCATGTGTACACCCAAGTATTTGTAGCTGGAGACCACTTCCACTGCAGACCCACCTATTATCAGTGGGGCATGGGTGTGTTTGTTCCTTCTGAAGTCCACAATCATCTCCTTTGTCTTCTTCACATTCATGTGAAGATTATTCTCTTTGCACCAGCTCTCCAGGTGTTCCACCTCCTGTCTGTAGCTGGACTCATCATTGTTTGTGATGCATCCCACCACCGCTGTATCATCTGCAAACTTAACAATATGACAGCCTGGAAGTGTGGCTGTACAATCATATGTGAGCAGAGTGAACAGAAGGGGGCTCAGCACACATCCCTGAGGAGAGCCAGTGCAAAAAAAAGCAGAAAAAACAGCAGAAAAAAGCAGAAAAAACAGCTAGACAGGAGCTAAAAAAAGAAGCAGAAAGATACCAGAAGGAAGTGGAAAGAGAACAATTGTGGCTAACTGAAAGAAGCAGAAATTAGCACATAAATTAAGAAATTATCTAAGAAAAGCAGAAATTTGCAACAACAACAACATAAAGCTGAAGCTACAAAAGCAGCAAGAAGCTTCATTAACCCAAAGAAAGTGGAGAGAGCCTATTTCTGCCATTTTGAAAAATATATATATTTTACTTATGACAGTATCTCAGAGTTATGACTTACTATTTTTAGAATTCTGGTTTATTATTTTATATTACATTGTAATCACGATTTAGATCAGTGATTATCAAACAAGGGTCTGCGGATCCTCAGGGGTCAGCCAATTTATTTTTTCCTTACAAGCACATAAATTATTAACAACCTACAGAAAATCACATCTACTTTATTCAAAATTTTCTGGAGGACACCCCCCCCCCACCACCACCACCACCACCAGCAGCCCGCCCGCTATTTGTGTTCTGGCATTGATCATTTTTCAAATGAAGCCTGTTCTGACTACTGCTGTTATGATTCTGCTCAGTTTAAGTTTTCTGTAATAATTTGAAGAAGTATCAATACATGTATTATGTTCATTATGTGTAAAGTTTTAAAGTGGTTTTTGATACTGCTAATTTTCTCAAAACTGACATTTTTGAAAGGTGAAATTAAAAATGTTGTTAATTTAGTGTGTCTTGAATGAAAAAAAATACTGCATGTTTAAAAGTATAAAAAATGTATTAACACTATTAAAGAACAGGTCTTAAGTATTTATGTTGGACAAATGTTTCCAGTGCATTAAAGAGACAAATTGAAGAAAATTATTTAATAAACATGAGGGTTATTTGGGAAGGGGGTCCCTGAATCCAAAAAAGTCTGAGAACCCCTCGTTTAGATTATCATTTTATCTTCTTCAAAGTGGTGAAAACTGCTTCTATCTGTCTAAAATGGTTTATAGATATTTGGACTTTTTTTTTTTTGTAGTAAAATTTTACATAATTTTCTCTGTATAGTCACGAGCTGAAAAAAGCTGGTGTTAAAATGTGTTTTTACCACATCAGCATGATTCGAGGGTTTTAACATTTCTTGGATGTTGTTTTTCACGTCGTCACATCCTGATCAGACGACGACAGCCGGACAGGCCTCTCCTCCTCTTTCTCTCCTCATCATCCCATCGTCTCGTGTTGATCTCGCTTCCTGGATGCACGTAATGATCTTCGCCCTGCGACAGAACCCTCGCTGTAAGTTTAGCTCTCGCGTTTGAGTCGGAGCCAGCGCACGATGGGAACGTGTAATTTTATGATCACATGAAACCACAGAGGGTGGTTGTTCGTAACCAAAACACTGTTGACTCACACTGGAACTATTTGTGATCGGAGCTGCTTTTGATTTAGGCCGAATTAGGATTGCACGCAGGTGCTCCGGTGTGCACGCACGTACACACGAACGGCGCGGCACTTTTTTTTTAAAAAGCACTGCAGGCCCCATGTTTAGGCCTCCATGACTTCAGCATTCCTGTGCTAACCGCTGCTGCTGGAGAGCAGGTTTTTTTATTGCCGCACAACGATTTTGCATTGTTCTCCGGATCACAGTGTGCAGTTTTAATGTGAAAATCTGTATATGTGCTCTGGACTGAAGCAGTGTACTTTGAAAGTGGCTGCCAAGATCGTCATGTGTTTGCTGTGGGGATGCTGTGAGAGGAGGGGGCGGATGGCAGGAGGTGGGGGCTGAGCAATGGCATCCTAAGAAACATGCATGAAACAAACAAAAGCAAACTTAAAATGGCCATATGTCAATGTTTACGTGTAAAATGATTGCCTAATAGAAGCAGGAACATGTTGTAAACATTGGGACAAGCCGTCAACCAAAGGCTTACTAAAGGAGCCAACATGCCCATCAATGCTGATTGGGATGTGTGGGATATGGATCAGAATTAAAGCTGAACTGGATTTGACTTTTTGACTTCAATGCAGCAGTTTCCAAGATGGCTGCAGCTCCTCAAGACCAGGGTAGTTAGTCATGCAGAGGACTCTTCCAGGAGTGGAGAGTCAGACGGCAGGAACAGTCTTAGGAGAGGTCGTTGCTCTATTTTACATGCATCTGCAGTTAAAGGTGCTCGTTGCAAACTTTGAAATAAAACATAAAAAAAATGTTAAAATTAAAACGTTTAGTCGTCCAGATTCTGAAATGTGGGCACGCGCTCAATGTAAACAAAGGCCGATTCTAACAAAAACTTTGTGAAAGCTTATAACTCCAAGAGTAAATACAGGTACAGGTAGTCCTCGGGTTGCGACATCCTCGACTTACGACGTTTCGCGGTTACGACGCACCTCCCATTAAAAAATATATATAATAATTATTTTGAAAAAAAATATTTTGAAATGCCGAGTTCCGGTTTTACTTCCGGTTTGACGGCAGAAGCAGCGAGCAGTCAGTGGAAAAATACAGGGGAGACCTTACTGTAAACGCTCTGGACCGAGGTTCATTGAGGCAGACCGGACTGGACCGAGGCAGAACCAGCGAAACGGTGGAAAAGTAAACGCTCTGGACCGAGGTTGACTGCGGTTTTACGTCGGAATTAGGCAGATGGACCAAGCTGGAGGGACGGGGGTGGAGAGCTTGACGGCAGAAACAGCGGAGGAGCAACGAGCTAACATGCTAACAGACCTTACTGTAAACGCTCTGGACCGCGCGAAGCAGTGGAAAAGTACAGGCAGCTGCAGATCTTGGAGGAGCAACGAGCTAACATGCTAACAGACGGAGGAAGGCTTCACCAGCTCCCAGTAGGAAATTAACTCTTTTTTTCCTTCATTATGGCTCCAAATGTATGTTTTTGATAATTATGTAGGATACTGTGTTAATAGGCTAAGTGCTTGGTTGTTGTTAGCAGGCAGCTAGCAGTGTGTTCGCTCGTGTGTGTAACGCGTTTCTGTTGAGGCGTGAGCTGCAGCCTCGGTAATAGCAGCTCGTCCCTGTTTCTGAATAAACCCCGTTTGGCTGAACTCCGTCTGCAGTGTTGGCGTCATTACAGGTCAGGTACTCTTAATAGTTCCAGAAACTCGCCTTAAGCGCAGAGGTGACAGGGCGTTCTCTGTAGCAGGCCCAAGACTCTGGAACGAGTTACCGCTGCTCATCAAACAGGCCCCCTCCCTCTCGGTTTTCAAATCCCGGTTAAAAACTCACTACTACTCCATCGCTTTCAATGCCAGCTGATTTGTATTGGATCGTTTGATTTATGATCTGCAATGTTTTTATGTTTTTCGTGTTGTACTTCATTGTCTGTGTTGCCTGTTGCGTGTTTGTTTGTCCAGCACTTTGGTGTGGACTTGTTCCTGTTTAAAGTGCTTTATAAACAAAATGGTATGGTATGGTATGGTATGGTAAAATACAGCATAAGGTGCAGTTTGTACGTATGTTCCGACTTACATCGAAATTCGGTTTACGACGGCACATAGGAACGGATCTCCGTCGTAAGTCGGGGACTGCCTGTATGCATTGATACATAAAATATGTTGCACTTCGTCATTTCAAACACCCTTTTCGTGAACGTTGCACCTCTTTTCAGTCACTTCAGCTGTTTCTGTAGGAAAACAAACACGCTGGTTGGCAGCCGTTGAAAAGTTTTGCTTAAAGCTTTTAATTTAAAGACTCATTTACCGTCAATAAGAACACAATTAGTGGTGACTTTTATACATGTTGTACTTGTCTTGATGAGTTCACAAAACAACTTTTAAACACGGAGAAGCGACCGCACAGTGCTTGGCAGGAAGTCCACCGGGTCTCGTCTATGAGACGCAACTGGTCCAAATCATGCGAGAGCACTTTGACTGAAAGCCCAGTTCTGGATTTTGATGTGACATTGAACGAAAAAGCAGCGGTTGTGCACATCTTCATGAGCTGCATGCTCACAACGTTTAGCATTGTTCCTGACATGTTTCTGTGACACGCGTATCGCTGCTAACTGTGAGACGGGATGTTCTGCAGGGTGACGTCTGGAGTTGGGCATCGTTTGAATTTGAACTATTCCAGTTTCTATACCAGTTCCTATCGATAAATAAAAACCATTTTGCGACAACCATATTTATTCAAGAAGCGGAAACACGGGCGCACCAAAACATAACTGTTTAGGGAGCCTACATTTTTGATTCGGTTACAGCAGGACCATCCAGAAACTCCTGGGATTCAAAGTAGCGGCTTTTCAACGCTGTCATTATGAAACTGTTTTGACATCGTAAGATTGATTCACGCAATATCGTCCAGGCGGTTCTATTGTTGTGGCTGATCGGTGTATATCGGAAACATGATAAATGGTCAGTGCTGGATGGCTCAGGGGATATAAATCAAAGATGCCTCGTCTCTTGTTACCAATGCAGAAGATGAAAGTGTAGATCGAAGTATCAAGAGACCAGAAGCTCCTCCGTTATTCATCACAGGAAGTTACTGCCATGCCTCTGCGCCCGGTGTGGATGCTGAGAGGATAATATAGCAAAGAGGAGACGTGGACTTGATGGAGGACGTGTCCTACCTGGACATCACGGCCATACTTCCAGCACAGTAATGCGTTCCACATGGAGAAGCTACTGCAGCCGAACACCAAAACAGGAAAGTTTCTTCTTCTTCTTCTCGCTTTAATTTGATCAACGAATGAAATCCAAGAACACTGATGTTCCCTTTACGCACTGTTCAACCAAATAGTTTAAATCCCAGCGTGTGCAAAAATTTGGATTGCGTCACGGGGTAGAACGAGTCCAATCAATCAGACTCGGAGGCGATGGCTCCGCGTTGCCAAAAGATCAAACGGACCTGAAGAGAGGAAACAAACTTCTCCACGGAAATTAGTTCCAGTTGAAAGAGTTGTGTTACAAGCAAACTGTGATTACTTATAAATGAGCATGATGTAACGAAGTGCTAAAGTTGACTGTGATTGGAGCGAAGTGTAGAAAAGTCTGCAAAGTGATCTTTTGCGCTCCTTCATATTTGTCACAAACGTAACGCAAATATTTAGTAGCTTTAATTAACATCAACCTTTTTCTGTCTGTTAGCAAAACATCTCATGAAAGTGTGAACTGATTTGAATGAAATTCCCAGACAGTAATCACTGGATCTGCATCTGTAGCTGATTAGATTTTGGAGTCACTCCTAATCAAGATGGCTGCCACAGCTAATCAACATTAGCTAATTCAAAATGGCTGTATGTCATCAATTTCACAGATGTTAAACTCACATTCAGTGTGGTAGATGAGCGTTGTCCTCAACACAAACTCAAAGCATTAAAACGTCTTGCTGGATGGGATTGTGGCGGCCATCTTGGATTAAAACTCCCCATCAAAGCAAGCTATGTTTTATTGGAGTTGGTCAGAATGGTGTTTTTAGTTCTTTTACAAGTCCTGTAGGTTTAATCGGGTGGAGTAGATCCCAGAGCAGTTTGTGTTTAGATGTTAAACAGAATTGAGAATTAACACCCTGAGGCCTGAGGCTGTGCCTTCCAGACATCTTATGAGGAGGGGAGAGGCCGAAAAGGTGGAAGGCCCAGACGTCTCCATCAGACTTCTGCCCCTGTGATACGATCCTGCTGACAATCAAACCCGTCGCTTGATGACTCAGCGAAGCGGGAAAGCATTTGGAGAGGATCTGAAGTAAACTGGTGTGTAGGTGGAGGCTCCTCCGGTCCCATCAGCTGGACGAAGGGATTGATTGCTCCTCTGGAACGTGTTCAGCCTGATTATGGTCCTTCTGGGCTGCTGCATTAACCAAGAATGTCTCCGTGCATACTCGCGGTCATCCGTCATCACTTAAAATCCTTTGAGCTATTACTAAGTTTATTTTAGCTGCTACTTAATGTGCTGGAACTACAAACGACGTGCACTTAACACGTCATAAATGTAGCTCTTTTGAAATGATTAGAATTTTCATGTTTTGAGAGTAAAGTGAACAGTGTCTGTCTGACCTGCTCGTTCCCTCCTCTTGACTCTCACTTACCGTTGGTGGTCCAGGAATCAAAGAGGAAGTTCAAATGTGACCGGGCATTTTCAGATTTCTTTCAGAATGATGAAGCACATTATATTTATTTGTTTATTGGCTCTTTGTACCACTGTACAAAAAATAAATAAAAACAATATGTTCAGTGGTTGTTGAAAAAAAGGAAAGACTCTGTGTTCATGTTTACTGTTCAGAGAAAGTGGAAAGTCATTTAAGAACTAAAAGTCAACATTTAAGAACTAAAATTCCACTTTTAAGATCAGAAGGCATACATTTAAGAACTGAAATTTTACAATTAGGAATTAAAACAACATTTATAAACAGAAAGTCTACATTTAAGAACTAAAAGTCTACATTTAAGAACAAAAATTCTACATTTAAGAACTAAAAGTCTACATTTAAGAACTAAAAGTCTACATTTAAGAACTAAAAGTCTACATTTAAGAACTAAAATTCTACATTTAAGAACTAAAAGTCTACATTTAAGAACCAAAAGTCTACATTTAAGAACTAAAAGTCTACATTTAAGAACTAAAATTCTACATTTAAGAACTAAAAGTCTACATTTAAGAACCAAAAGTCTACATTTAAGAACTAAAAGTCTACATTTAAGAACTAAAATTCTACATTTAAGAACTAAAAGTCTGCATTTAAGAACTAAAAGTCTACATTTAAGAACCAAAAGTCTACATTTAAGAACTAAAAGTCTACATTTAAGAACCAAATTAAATGTTTATTAAATGTTTCAGTGTTTTAGTGTTTAAATGGTTACTGTTGCACCGAGGGACTGAGAGAAACGCAATTTCAATCCTGTGTATGTCCTGTACATATTGCAGTTCTGACAATAAAGTTGACTTTGACTTTGACAAAAGTCTACATTTAAGAACTAAAAGTCTACATTTAAGAACCAAACGTCTACATTTAAGAACTAAAAGAACTAAAAGCCTACATTTAACAGAAAGTATTCATTTAAGAACCAAAAGTCTACTTTTAAGAACAGAAAGTATACATTTAACAACTAGTTTAAGAATTAGAACAGTTTTTAAACAGTTTTCAATCCCGTTTTAAAAAAAAACTACTATCCCCTGGCTTTCAACACTGATCTGTGTTAAAACTGTATGCATCACACTGTGCTTGTCATTATGTTATTATCTGCTATTATTTTGTTTCTATATTTTGATTTTACGTTATGTGTTGCTGTGTGCTTTGCCTGTTTGTTTATGTTTGTACATCACTTTGGTTGGCCCTGTCACTGTTTAAAGTGCTTTATAAATAAAATGGAATGGTATGGTACTTTTAAGAACAAAAAGTATACATTTAAGAATTAAAAGTCTACATTTAAGAAATCAAAGGCTGTTTAAGAACGGAAAGTATACAATTGACAACAGAAAGTCTACATTTAGTCTACATTTAAGAACAAAAGTCTACATTTCACTATTCAAAAGGATAATGTTTTTACACAAACCCAGAACAAGCATCAATGTTTAAATCAGTCACCCTCAACTCATTTTGGATTGGCACTTAGATTCTAATAGAAACATTGTAATAAAGCACAAAATTAAAATGTATTATATCCCAGTAAAAATGGAGGTGGGAGAGGTGGGGGGTTCTCTGACTGAAATTAAGAAGACACTGAAAATTAATGTTTTCTCCTTGATGGGTTCTTGTTATTATAATGTTAGATGAATCTCTAAGGTTATATTAGAGATTATTAATAACTAATAGCTTCATGAGTTTTATTTTGCCGGATTTCAGTGTAAAACTGATGGCAACAAACTTAAAGGGGACCACACATGCAAAATTCACTTTTTAATGTTTTTTTACTAAACTTTGGGTATTTACTTCATAAAAAAACAGTCCTTGTGCCAAAAAAATGCACCCAGTGGTTTATTTACTCTAAGTAGATTTATTTATTTTTGATAAATACACCAGGATTCACACTTCCTGCATTTATTGACGTCACAAGCCGCCAGCCAATCAGATCAAACCTGAGTCCAGCCCCTCACCTAGCAACCCCTGGTTAGGCTCAACCCACTTCTGTATTAAACACATGACTGTTGTTTTTCATGATTTCATCTCATCTTTTGTTTATATGTTCTTAATTTCATGTGTACAGCACTTTGTTGCAGCTGTGTTTTTTTAAATGGCTTTATAAATAAAGTATAATTGTTATTTTTATGTTTTAGTTCAATTTTTAGTGTATTTGCGATCGCTGCCAACGCGCAGCCGGCAAAAATTAAACGAGCGGACCACAGGCGGAAGGACCGGGTTCGACGGGACCCTCTTCCGGCGCGATGGAGCGGAGCTTCAACTGTACAGCCTTGCAGCAGCCTCGCAGCAGGCTCGCAGCAAGAGGACCTTCTCCTTACAGATTAATTTACGGGAGACACTTGGTGAACTTTGTGTTGTCTTCACTGGAACAGCGATAACTCCCAAAATCTCATCGCGTGCAACGAGCGGAGCTGGCGAAAACCGGAAGAGGAACAAGCTAACATTAGCTTCGGATTCGGGTGGTCTAATGCTAAAAGGAGCAGCAAACTGCGGCGCGCTCAGACGGGTTTCGGTAAGTTATCTTAAGCTAACACTAACAGTAAGTCAAATGAGTAATAAAAAAAGAGCTAATTTTAAAACAACAACACATTACAGATACTGGCTGTTACAGAGGGCGTGAACAGATCGTTGAAGGGCGTGGACTTCAAGAAACCGGTCGTTCAAAACGAAAGTTAAAAATGGCAGAATTAAAAAGGGTATAATTGATTATCTAATAATTATTTTGTGCATTAAATTGAAGGAATAGGGTCTGGATATCCCACAGAAATACCATAAAAATTTAAAAAATACATCTGAGGTCCCCTTTAAAAACAAATATAAAATAAATAAATAAAACATTCAGCAGGACTTTTAAAGTATTTCTTCCATGAAAAATGTCAGGGCATCCTTGACTGGATGGGAAAAAAAAAGAAGTAAAAAACAAACCTTGTGTCGTTAATTAAATATTGTCAAAATATTTGTCTAAGCTCTTTCCAATTCTTAAAATCCAGTAAGGTAACACTCAATCTATTTTACAAACTGTCAAAACAACTAAATGTTCTGGTACTTCAAGATGTTTGAAGCCAATGATAACTGATTTTTTACGTTTTTTTTTTGTCCATTTGATTTGATTTGATTTTTTGTCTGTAAACAGATGTTTGTAGGTGATTGCAGTTGGGAGCTATTCAGGCCAAAGCTATCTGACCCAGTCAAAGCCCAAGTCCATTGTTCATATATTTCCAAAGGTGTTTTGAAGTTCTACCTGTTTTTACTTTTACAATTTGAGAACATGGACCTGATGCACAGAAGTAGGATGTATACACCATGTATAGGATGCAAGTAGGAGGGGCCGAGATGGTGTAGAGGCAGGGCAGCCGGCTCAGGACCAGAAGGTCTCGGGTTCGATCCCCGGTCACGGCATACCTCGTTGTGTCCCTGGGCAAGACACTTAACCCCGAGTTGCTCCCGGTAGGACAGGCAGCGCCTTGCAAGGCAGTCTACCGCTACCGGTGTATGAATGTTTGTTTCTGTTCAGGTGAAGATATAGAACAAATGTTAGAATTGATAAAGACAGAATTTGTCAAGATACAAACTTGGTTTAAAATAAATAAATTATCATTAAATCTAGAGAAAACTAATTACATGATATTCGGTAATAGAAAGAAAACTGTTGATGTTCCACTCAAAATTGAGGATGTTGAGATTTGTAGAGTGAATGAGGTGAAGTTTTTGGGTGTTATCATTGATGACAAACTGACATGGAAACAACACATAAATTCTGTAAGAATAAAAATAGCTAAATCGATAGCAGTACTGTACAAAGTCAGAGACCTATTGAATGATAAAGCTCTGTATTTGTTGTATAACACAATCATTGTTCCACACTTAATCTATTGTATTGATGTTTGGGGGAAAGCGTGTAAAACAATCACAAAGCCTATTTTTGTATTACAGAAAAGAGCTGTAAGAATTATCACTAGAAAGCATTACCGTCATCCATCAAGTACATTATTTTATCAACTAAAATTATTGAAGTTCCATGATTTGGTAGACTATAATATTTTATCAGTTATGTATAGAGCTCAAAATAATGCATTACCTTTAAATATCCAAATGCACTTTGTTAAAAGACAAAGTTGTTATAATCTTAAGGGAACAGAGTTGTTTGTAAAACCACAATTCAGAACCAGTTTGAAGGGACGTTCTACCTCAATCCAGGGAATTAGATTATGGAATGGCTTGGAGAATGTAGTTAAAAATGCCAAGTCAATGTTTACATTTAAAAAAATGATCAAAACAAATGTGTTAAAAAAATATATGTGAAATAACGTAATGTGTATTGTATTAGTTAGAAAATTAGAAAGAGTTAGTCATTTTGTACTGTTGGTTGAAGAATATTATTGTTTAACCTGATTGTTGGAAAAAGTTGGTTGAAGATTATTATTGTTTACATGGTTTGACTACTGTTGTTTAATCTGATTGTTGGAGATAAGGGGCAGATATAATAAGATTTATTCTTCTTTCTGCTACCTTTCATTTTTTTACATTTTGTACACTATCATTATGAGATTGTCTTGTATTGTTTCTTTTGTAAAAAAATGAACAAATTTAATAAACATAAACATAAACCATGTGTGGATGGTTGGTACTGTGAAGCGCTTTGGGGCCCCTCAAAGGGGGCTGGAAAGCGCTATATAAGTAAGCTCCATTTACCATTTACATCCAGGAAACGGGCAGGAAGCTGCACTTGAACAATCCTTGAACTCACAAACTAGTTTAATTCATTGCACAAACATCAAGCCACACTTACAAGGCCACTCATTTGAGCCAGGTGTAAATCATCTTGGATGAATGCAGGTTCACAGTTTTCCTATAAGACCCACTCAATGGATCACAGATTTCCTGATCAAACATGACACATGCGTCCCACTTTTCTCCAGCAGAGCAGTGGATGATCATGGAGACAGATGAAGAGACGATCACAAAAAAGCAAAACACTGCTGCCGTCATTAAGCAAAGAGAAGAAGGGTGACAAATTGTAGCAGATCGATTGAATATGTGAGTAATTTAATAGCATCCACTTGTTGGGCCACATCTGTTTCCAAGTTCTCTCCAAACTAACAGTTGTCCACTTGGCCTTAAAAATGAGCACTGGAAGTTGATGTCACCCACAGCTGGAAATGAACCATGGGTATTTATTTCACTAATTAAATTAATTTTGTGTCATCATGAACATCTCTGAGACAAAAAGTATGAGTAAAAATATTTTTTATTTTTTTTATTTTTATTTTAACAGAAGAAGCAAGAAGAAAGAAGAAGAAGCAAAACAGAAGCAGCAGTTTAAGACTTCAAAAATTACAAAGAAGACAAGTTCATTTTAATCTCGTCATTTTCAATAGACGTTTTTTTTTCGCATTGCATGTTCATGGCATTGGCCCAAAACAATAGTAGTTATTTTACCTGTGATGTTTTAATGCAAAGTTATAAGAATGGGGCCAATTCATACATGGCTGTAGATAAAGCCTGGTTGGGACCAGGTTCAGAGGATTATTCCCCATGGAAACATGACTCCTTTTCTGTGCAACTGAATCAAGGATTAATTAATCCAAGATAACACAAAAATCCCAGCTTGATCCTTGATTCTACTTTTGGCCTTTTGTTTTTTGGCCTTTTGTTTTGTTTTCAAAAGCATTTTTATCAAGCTGTCTGAAGCTCAGATAAGACAACTGGTTATTTCAGAGAATTCAAAGACTTGTAATATGAACAACGACCTGGTTCTGACAGGACATTGAAAAATAACATGCTGAAAAGCTGAGCAGTGCATGATTTAGCTGATCCTCATATTTTTTTTTTCTTTCTAAAACTTCTATCCAAGGCCAAGTTTGGTTAAAGTTCTGTTATTTTGACATGGGAAGCATTGCACACCACGATTTATGCTTTCTGTTGTAAAATGTTTCGACTTCTGTTGGGAAAAGGAAAACACAGAAATATTATCCCCAGCACAGCTCATTTCTTTGAAGAATGCCTGTCGCGACCTCACTACTGTTCTCAGGACCAGTCGGCTCATCTTAGTGGCAGTTTATTCAGCTCTCAGCACGGCAGAACATATGGATCTGATTTGGATGCAACCAGGAAGATGAAATGTGAGAAAATGAACAAATGGCAGTGGTTTCATGATGATTCCTTTGTATTTGTACTCCCTCTTTCCATTGTCTGCATATGCCAGGATTTGTGCTTCTCTCTGAAGTTGTATTTTTTTTTGTTTTTATTGTGTTTGGTTGTGTTCTCATCTGATGCTTTTCCCCCTCAGTCAACACTTTTTTCTATAGCTTTTCCCAGCTTCACCTGCCTCCTGTTTTTTCAGCCACTCTTCTCATCAGCACCAGTTTCACCCCACTCATCTGCTGAGCATTGTCGTGCTTTGTGCCAAATCCAGTTCTCCTTGTGATTCTTCTTCTGATGCTGACTAGCCAGCCTTTTAATTCCTGGTTTAATTTGTGTTTGTTCGTTTTTATTCAAGCTTCCCGTAGTCTTCATTTTTGGGTCCGACACCTCCACTAACTACGATGCAATGGGAATGCTGAGTTCTGAATAACTTTGCTGAAAGTTGCAGAGGAAACTGACACTGAGCTGAAAGCTAAATATGCTAGCTAAAAGCCAAAGGTGGGCGCCAGAGTGCTGGGGAGCGCTAAAGCGCTAATCCGCTTATAGCGGACCTAAACAATTTGTCAGCGTTACAGCGGATTGACTAACTTTTATAATTCATAAGCGGATTTGCGCTATTTTTATTTAAAATGCAGTACCGCTAATAACTAATTATCTATCAGTAAAAATGAAAAAACTTATTTACGAGCTCTTAAATCAACCGGACGACTGCTAACAGACCATATCCTGTCAGCGCCGGATGTGGTCCGTGACAAAAAAGCGTCCCCCTCAGTCTCTTGGCTAGAGAGAGCGCTCTCTCTATAGCAGTTAGCAGCCAGTGTGTTACTCTGCAGCCTTATTGCTTGTTTTCGAAGAGTCAGACGAAGAGTTTTTAACATGGAGGGTGAACTTATGGATGTTTCTCAGCGGCCTACGCGACGCGTCAGCGCCTCATTTGCCCTCTTCAAAATGGCGACGGCCACAGAAGCAAAGGACTTTACAACAAAACACGGTAAAAACAATTATTTCTTTGCTGAGAAAAAATATATTTCTTAGCTGACTTTATAGCACAAGGTTTTTCTGAGCTTAACCGTTTCACGAAATGGTCAAATCTGCTGGATTAAAAAAAGTAGTTCGCCATTTGCCCTGTTCAAAATGGCGGCCGCGACGGCCACAGAAGCATAGGACTTTACAACAAAACACGGTAAAAACAATTATTTCTTTGCTGAGAAAAAATATATTTCTTAGCTGACTTTATAGCACAAGGTTTTTCTGAGCTTAACCGTTTCACGAAATGGTCAAATCTGCTGGATTTAAAAAAGTAGTTCGCCATTTGCACGTTAGCGCATTAGCATTAGCGTCCGCTAGCGTTGCTAATACATAAGCGCTTTTGAAATTACGGACCTAAATAAATTAGTAAGTGCTTTAGAAATAGCGGAACTAATTTTTGGATTAGCGCTACCCAGCACTGCTAAAAGCTAAAACTAACAAAATGCTTACTAGAAGTAGCAAAACACTAGATGCAAGCTAAAAGTAGCAAAGCTTTAGCTAACAGTAGCAAAACTCCAGCTATCCACCCATTCATCATCTTTTGCCACTTGTTCTGGAGTCAGGTTGTAGAGGCAGCAGCTTCAGGGAGGTCCAGACATCTCTACCCACCTCTTCCAGCTCTTCTGGGAGGACACAAAGGCCAGCTGAGAGACGTATAGCTCCAGCGTGTCCTGCGTTATCCCCAGGATCTCCACCAAATTGGACATGTCCGAAACACCTTCCATCAAAAATCTACGGTACTTAAAAATAGTGAAATGTTAGTGAAAAGTTAAAAGTAGCAAAAGGCTTGGTAAAATTAACAAAACGTTAACTTTTACTTAATATTAACTATGGATAAAATTGCAATAACTAATTAGTCATTCTTAAAATTAGCCTTAGCAGTAATAGGAATAGCTGAATCATTAAATAGATTTCAAAGAGAACAATGCTTTTGTTTTGTTTTTTTATTTGAAGAGATACAAATGGAGGAAATTTTTTAATATAATTTTTTTTTTTTACTTTTGAAAAGTATAAAAATTACAAAAAGACAAATAGATGTAGCGCCATGCTGCTAATAGGATAACGTTTTTGGTATGATTAGTTGAAACAACAATCTTTGCAGAAGACGTGGGATGCCAATTAGAAAACCCAAAAGTAGAAAAAGACTAAAATAAAAGTTTGAATGTTGAATCTGCATTTACAGAATATCCCTAAATATGATGAGCACAACTGAGCTGTTGAAGAGTTTTATTGTTGATTTACTTGTTAAAAGCTGCGTCTTGTGGGAAAAACGTTTTTCTTACAGATCAGTCCGTGCACAACCAGAAAGTCATCTGCAGCTCATGTGCTCCATATTTCATCTTTGTAAAACACCAACTAAAGTCGCAAAGACAGAAATGTTGCATGAAGCAGTTTCCCATTATCCGTTTCAAATTGGTGACAATACTGTATCGTGATTCCTGCGGTTTCTCCCCAAAACATTCCAGCTTGTGTTTTGTAAGTTAAAAACCTTTGATGAGAAACTTGTCAGAACTAGATTGGAGGATCATATTTACTATAATTTACTACAGCTTTGATAGCTTTAGGATATTAAATCTAAAAAGCTAATAAAATTAACTGGAATGCATGCTTTATTTCCTTGGAGAACATCAGATTCAGATCAACTGTGAAATGAACTGAATAAAAATGTCAGGAACACAGAATGTAGGCTAAAATGAATAAATATCTTCAGGTTAGATATAACAAACCTTTTGTTGTTGAAATTGATATTAAAAAAGGAAGTGTAAATTGTTGTGCATTTCTAAAGTTGAGGGCGAGCATCTCCACCACTGGTGCTGTGTTTGATTGGAAAACTCCTGAGACCATTACAGTAAGCTTCAGAATGAGACCGATAGCGGCGGGGGAAGAATGACCAGATCTGAAGAAAATTGGTTGAATCAAAGCAAAATGTACAATCTGATCAGAAGAAACAATGTTAAGAAATAAAAAGAAATCTGAGCTGAAGAATAAATGAAATAACAGGTGAATATAAAAATATATATAAATAAATAAGAAAATAATCAGATTGGGGAAAAGAAAGGTTGAAATACAAATCCAAAGAGAGAATGGTATGATCTGAAAAATCAAACAAGTGGATCCAAATAAAGAACCATCTGATTAGAAGAAAGACGAGTCAAGTCAGAAAGGGAAAAAAGTCAGATCTAACGAGAGAACAGCCACATCTGTAGTCAGAACGATTTACTTGGGTTTGATCAGTAGGATATGACTGAACTTTGGTTTCATATCTGCAACATGAAAAGTATCTTTAAAAATAAGAGTAGTTTTTGACCCCCTGTTGCGGATCAGTCCTGTATGACTGCACCCAGACTCACAAGAGAAGCTTGTTCTCATGTCGTTTGCTCAAAACAAACCGTCCAATGGCACTGATGGTCATGCGGACTGAATTTGGCTTCAAGTTGGAGAAGTTGAAGCTGCAAGCTTCAAGTTGGCTTCAAGTCAGCAGTCCTACTGAGTTTGTCGATTCTTACAAGTATACTTGGGTATCTTGGTCGATTTGCATCTCTCTTTGAAACCCCACGTCAAAAACTTGGTAAAGAAACTGAAAGTAAAACTGAGTTTCTTTTTCAGGAATAGATCCTAACTCTGAATGTTAGGAAACACCTTATAGCTGCTACTTTCCTTCCCCATTGACTATGGTGACATTATTCCCTGAACGCTCCTACAAGCACCCTGCAGATGTTGGATGCTGTCTGTCACGGTGCACTAAGATTCATGACTGGTCTTTGCTTACTGCTTGCTCTTGACGAAGATGGACGTGTTTCCTCCTGCCTCCCTCCTGCTTCTGCATTCTTGTCCTGTGAATATTTTTCAGAACCTCTCTGTACATATGTTCTGAATTGTAAATTATGGATCTAGTCAGCTGGTCTCCCAACGCAATTGATAAAAATTTCTCGACAAAAAGACAGGGCGAAGGAGAGCCCTCATGCCCAGAAGGGACACCCGCAGCTGGATACACTATGGATTCCTGGGGGCAGTGGAAGATAGTGTGTCTGTACGTATTGTCCGTTGAGGATGTAGAAGACGCGTACATAATTGGATTTATAACAGGATTTCTGCTTTTTGGAGTGGGTGGGTATCTGGCATTTAGACAAAGTTGGAAGACATCAACAGTGTTTCTGACAATTATAAGGCTGCCTGCCTCGTGTAAAGGAATGTGCCATGCTTCGAGCGCTCAGACTCAGATGCTTTGTGAGCTCAGCCGTAAGCTAGACACGATTTCTGAGAATCGCAGGCCACTTGCGGCTCCTGGAACTCGGTGGGGTGAAGGATTCAATCTTGGAGAAGTTTACAAGCTTGGTCCGGTGGTGTGACCACAACATTTGATGTTTGGATTTGCCATTGAGATGTACCAGCAGAACAATGAAGGCAGACAAAAAAATAATAATCAAGCAGAATTGGCCTGTCCCAAAACAAACGTTATCTGAATCTGGATTCCCCACTTGACCTTGAATTGGCCAACTGTCTTAAATTTCTCCTGGATGTTATGTGAACAAGAAGTTCTACTCTGATCCCTGCTCCCTTCCCGTGGACATATGTGGACCTATATCAGAGCTGAGATGGCTGATAGACACTACCATCTCTTATCAAGACTATGGAACTTTCTGGCAGTGTCCATGGACAACTCACTGCCTTTGTTAACCTCCTCATGCATAAATGTATTATGATGTCATTAGTAAGTTGCTGTTTTTATGCAATGTCTTTTTTTTAGCAACTTTCACACTGTGCCCCGACCAGGACATAGTGTGAGAATATTTTTTTAACCTTCCCTCCCCTCGTGTTTCTCTTTTCCTTAAATATCTATCTCATGTTACAACGTGAACACCCACGGCTAATAGACAAGTGCGGCCTATTTATGTAAAAAAATAATAATCTTTTTTAATTTAGTGGGCGCGGCTTATATTCAGGTGCGCTCAATAGGCCAGAAATTACATTACTTTTGTCTGTTTGTAACAGGACTCTCTTGTAAATGAGTCCTTGAGGCTCCATGGGAACTAATCTGTATAAATAAAGGTTGAATAAAAAATGCACCCTGTATTCACTGGTCATTTGGTCATCAATAACTTCACACAGATTCTCCCACTGGTACATTTTCATCTTTATATCACTTCTTGGTCTGCTGCCTTCATACATCTCCTCCTATATGTCACGACATGAGTGCAGTTACAGCGTGCGCTCTCAGGACATTATTACATGCAGTGTTCCCTCAGTGCGGACTGAACTCAGCAAAAGGCATTCTCCTACTCCGCTCCTGTTTCCTGGAATATCTTGCAAAAAGATCTGAAGCTCTCGACCATGACCTCTCTATGGCTTCAAACTTCTGCTAAGTTCATGGCAAAATCCAACGCAGACATGTTCCTGTTTTTAGTTTCTATATTACTTTACAATGTGGCTGTTTTTGTTTAGTTTTTAACATAATTTCTTCCATTTATTTATTTTTCAATTTATATGCTTTATTTTTATTGTCTACTGTTGTCACCATTCTTTGTTTAAAAACAGATATCTCTTGTAAATGAGTCCTTGAGACTAACCTGTATAAATAAAGGTTGAATGAAAAGTTGCTCCCACACACACCTCATACTGATACTGCGTTCCAGTTGCCTCGTATTCTGGGAACTAGGAAGTGGTAGTGACGTCATTTCCCAAGTTACCACTTGAAAACACGTTCCGGTTCTCCCAGTGGAAAATCAAGATGGACGCACGCTTTGTTTTTGTTGCTGTTTCCGAATATAATAAATTACTAACCAGATATGCACTCCTGACACAGAACATGTCAGAGGAGGATGATGATCGCCGAAAGTAATTGATTTAATATATATTTTTCTCTAATTCTTTAATGTAAATCGTTGGGAAAAAAGAAAAACTGGCTTTACAGCTAAGAAAACAAAAACAACGTGATTAAATACATGCAACAACATTTTAGAACTGGTAAAAGTTAAGGTTTTGACTTACTGAAGACGCAAGTATCCGCCATCTTGAAATCGAAACTGGGGGCAGACAAAATTCTCCCACTTTACGAGTGGGAGTTTACCACTAGAGCGGGCGTTCCGGTTTCAATCTACCACTGGGAACTGGGAAATTTCCACAATACTGTACGAGGTAACTGGAACGCAGCATGAGACAGTAAAGATGAGGCAACAAGGAGAGAAGACTCAAGACAACATTCAATGTGACAGCCATTTATTACAAAATAATGTTTTCCCAGCCTATTGTCGTAAATTCTGATGGATGATCCGTAAAATGTTGGTTGTTTAAAGATGAAGAGTTTGGAAATAAAAGAGGCTGAAAGAAAACATAAAGCACAACAGGTGGTTTGGGCAGAGGACAAGAACATCTCTTTGGCTTCTATTAATGATATCTACCAGCATGGCCTGGAAGTACCTGAGGAAGGTGTTTCTGGTAGTAGGGGACCCTGACTCTGCTCTTCACAGGGGTTTGGTGAAGAATCAATGGGCGTATATAGCATTTATCTGGTCCCATTCATTTGAGAATGGCACACACATCTGGACAGCATGGCCAACATGGAAAGTAATCAAGGTATTTACATTACTGCTCGTTAAATGTCAGCTTTTATTTAAATTTCTCCACTTTCCTTTGGTCCTTTTGTTGTTTTCTGACTGTGTACCAACCTGACTGCATTCAGTAAACCAATAATTGATTAAAGCTGCTTCAGATTTTAAACACGGAGAAAAAAAAATCAGTTTTCTGCTGCAGTATGTGCACACAGCTTAGTCCCCCACATCAGAGTGAGAACAAAACGATGCTCCAAGGGGGCTGAAACCAGTCCCCCCCCTGACTTTTTTTTTTTTTAACAGCCACTCGCAAAACAACTTCTCCTTCATAATGCGATGCAGTGTTGATCAGAGTCCTGCTGAGCCAGCAAGCTGCAGAGGCATTTTTAATTGTTGCAGGTGGCCTGGCTCGGAGAACATAGCTGTGATGCTCAGGGATCTGCAAATAAAACTCCAAAGCCTGCATGTGTGAACGGGTACACAAACAAGTGAGCGGGGTCCAAGACAGCTGCGTCTGGGATCGCTGTGCCAAGGTTCACAGCCTGAGTTAACAGCACGGCCTCCTTTTGCCTTCAGACACACACTCTGAGTCTGCAGAAGTCAGCCGCACATTCAAACGGTGACTGACAATGAAAGTACTGTATCTTAAACATGTACAAGGAGCATTTGCATTTCAGAATACAACCTGGATTTTGTGGAAACAAGTTATTTTTCTTTGCTTTGTTACCCCCTGAAAGAGAATTTTTGAAAGTCGTTTGCAGCTTGATTTCAGCTGGAAAATCATCGTGTCCACTGTGATAAACTCAAACTTCTGTGTTCGTCTGGTTTGTATGGAAGCCCGTTTCTGCCAATAAAAACAAATCTGTCCATTAATAATCATAATTTTGGTCTTCAAAGTCATAATTATGAGGTAGTTCTACAGTCAAAGTCAAAATTTCAACATTCAAAGTAAAATTTTGACTTTAAAATTCATAATTTTGACTTTGAAAGTTATAATTTTGGCTTTCAGTCAAAATTTTGAGGTACATAGTCAAAATTTCAACAATCAAAGTCAAATTTTTGACTTTAAAATTTACAATTTTGACTTTCAAAGAGAATTTTGACTTTCAAAGTAAAATTTTCTACTTTCAAAGTCATAATTTTGAGATGGCTCTACCAAAGTCAAAATTTCAACATTCAAAGTAACATTTTGACTGTAAAATTCATAATTTTGACATTGAAAGTTAAAATTTTGACTTTCAAAGTCTTAATTTTGACTTTTAGTCAAAATTTCTACATAGTCAAAATTTCAACAATCAAAGTCAAATTTTTGACTTTAAAATTCATAATTTTGACTTTCAAAGAAAATTTTCACTTTCAAAGTAAAATTTTCTACTTTCAAATTTATAATTATGAGAGTTCTAGTCAAAGTCAACATTTCAACATTTAAAGTAAAATTTTGACTTTAAAATTCATATTTTTGACATTGAAAGTTAAAATTTTGACTTTCAAAGTCTTAATTTTGACTTTCAGTCAAAATTTTGAGGCACACAGTCAAAATTTCAACATTCAAATTAAAATTTTGACTTTAAAATTCATAATTTTGACTTTGAAAGTTATAATTTTGACTTTCTAAGTCTTAATTTTGACTTTCAAAGTAAAATTTTCTACTTTCAAATTTATAATTATGAGAGTTCTAGTCAAAGTCAACATTTCAACATTTAAAGTAAAATTTTGACTTTAAAATTCATATTTTTGACATTGAAAGTTAAAATTTTGACTTTCAAAGTCTTAATTTTGACTTTCAGTCAAAATTTTGAGGTACACAGTCAAAATTTCAACATTCAAATTAAAATTTTGACTTTAAAATTCATAATTTTGACTTTGAAAGTTATAATTTTGACTTTCTAAGTCTTAATTTTGACTTTCAGTCAAAATTTTGAGGTACACAGTCAAAATCTCAACATTCAAAGTCAAAATTTTGACTTTAAAAGTCAAAATTTCTACTCTCAAAGTCACAATTTTGAGACACAAAGTCGAAATTTTGATTATGAAAGTCGAAATTTTGACTTTCAAATTCAACGTTATGACTTTGTATCTCAAAATTATGACTGAAAGTCAAAGTTATGACATACCATTGGACTTTTTTTTCTTTCATTGACAAAAACAGCCTTCCGTAGCTTGTGACGTGAAGCTCCAAGTAGAAAGAAGATTTTTCTCACAGCAATCAAACATCTCTTGCAGTCTTGTTCCTGTGTGCATGAGCCATTTATTATTTTGTTGTGACAGCACCCTGAATGGAAATGATTTTGAGGAGCTTAACCAAATACATTAGTTCCACTCTGCGTGTCTCATGTTAACATGCTGAACTCACATGTGCACAAGAACTCAACATTTCAACAGATTCCTCTCAGAGAAACAGAGTGAAATAATGTTTCCAAAGAGACTCCGTGAATATCCAAACGCTAAACAGTGAAAGTCGTTAATCATTTCCAGGATGTGTGTTCGGTCTTCCTGTCCAACATGACACAGACAGACTGCAGCAAAGTCTTCTGTTTAGGCTTTGAGTCGGCCATGCAGAATCAGAAATTTCTCCACTTTCGATGATAAAACTTTGACTCATTCTCGTGACTCAGGCCTGAAAGCTGCAGCTTGAACCAATCCGCAGAAGGTTTATATGCTTTTAGCACAATAAAACCAACTTTTTAGAGCTTTTAAATATACTGTAGTCACAAGCAGCCTTACTGTACAGGAAGTACACCTTTTTGCTACCTGTTGCTGAGGTGAAAGCAACGCTCTCGCTGCCCTGGAAGCTCAGCGTCTGCCGCTGAAATGCGCACTGCGTGATGAACAGCTTCCCTTTCCTGCCGTTCTGCAGCTGTTGCCGGGCCCGCGACCCATCGGGGCTGTAAATCAGAACCTTTGTACTCCAGAACGAGCCTATCAACCACAGGTGTGGGCTCTGCCTGGGGATCACACAGCTCCACAGTGGAAACACTGAAACATCAGAGCAACTGCAGGCGTCCAAACACCGAGGCAGAGGAGAGTTTTCTGAGCCGACGCGTTCAAGGATTGATGACGTTTGGGTACTTTACACGTTACACTTATAGGGTCAAATTAAAGTATATATCAAATGAAGCATTTTTATTGTTATGTGGCATCCCCCACCCCCCACCCACCCGTGCCCTCCACACAAGGCTGGCATTACCCAGGGTCCCAAAATAGTATCATTGTTTTAATTGAATGTTATTGATTTATCACTGGAAAGAGTTTTAACTTGTTAAAGCTTACATTAACAACTACTGGTAGTCCTTGACTTACGACGGCCTCGACTTATGACGTTTCGCGGTTACGTCACGCATCTCCCATTAAAAAAACATAATAATAAAAAAATATATATTTTATTTTGAAAGCTGAGTTCCGAGTTTCTTCCGGTTTTGACAGCAGTAGCTTGACGGCAGAGGGCCGGACCTGCAGACCTTGGACCGGCAGACCAATGAGGAGGGACAAGCTAACATGCTAATAGACCTTACTGTAAAGCTGTGGACCGCGCGAAGCAATGGAAAACTACAGGCAGCTGCAGAGTTTGGAGGAACAACGAGCTAACAGGTGGAAGAAGGCTTCACCAGGTAGGTTATTAACTCTTTTTTCCCTTCATTATGGCTCCAAATGTACGTGTTTTTTGATAATTATATAGGGTACTGTGTTAGGATAAGCTAAGTGCTTGGTAAAATACAGAATTGGACATATAAGGTGCAGTGTGGACACATTTTCCGACTTACGATGAAATTTGACTTGCGACGTCACGTAGGAACGGAACTCGTTCGTAAGTCGGGGACCACCTGTACTTAGTGGTTTTTGTTTAATTTGCTTCAGATTGTTGTACAGTTTTAACGTCAGTAAGGTTTACTGTGACCTTGCTTTGTTAATTTCTGAGCCGTAAAGGTTTGCAAATATTCCCAGTGCTGTACAGAAGATGCTGAGTGGTTTTTATAACTAAATACATGCAGCAATGGATGCATATTCTAACACACTTTCATAAAGTCAGGAAGCAGGTTTGCTTTTTTTTTTGTCTAAAATGTATGTTCTCTAAAACACTGTAGTTGCAAATTTATTAATTTTGTGTTGTTGCTTCTTAAATTGCTGTTTTTTTTCTTGGTTTGCAAATGTTCTATATGTTGACTTTTTTTCTTATCGATTAATTCAGTTCAGTTTATTTATATAACACCAAGTCACAACAGAAGTCATGTCGGGGCATTGAACAGAAACATTCACATACTGTATATAAAAAGTAAGTTACTAACATTATTTATCTGAGGAGCAGACTGCTTTGAGTTTAACTCCATCACAGAACTCTCATCTTGAGCAAGCATAAAGGCGACCATGGAAAGGAAAAACTCCCTCATGAGGAAGAAACCTTTAACAGAACCAGGCTCAGGACAAGTGTCCATCTACTTTGACTGGCTGGGGTTGAGAAGAACAGATACACAATGGCAGGTCAAGAATCACATGAGAAATACAGTAGTATTAAATGAAAACTATTCAATTTTAACAATCCAATTAGGGAAATTAGGTCAATTTGTCCTCTAGTAGTTTAAGCCTGTAGCAGCATAACAAGCCAACCCTAACTATAGGATTTATCAAAAATGAAAGTCTTAAAACTGGACAATGTGTCAGCCTCACGGACATAAACTGAAAGTTGGATACACAAGAGAGGAGCCTGATAACTGGAAGATCTTCCTCCCATTCTGCTTTTGGAAGCTCTAGGGATCATGAGATAACCTGCAGTCTGAGAGCAAAGTGCTCTGTTAGGAAAATATGGAACAAAAAGATCTGTAACATAAGATGGAGCTAGGTTGTTGAGCGCTTTGTAGGTTAGAAGTAAGATTTTGAATTTGATTCTGAACTTGACAATGGAGAGAAGCTAAAACTGGAGAGATATGATTTCTCCTACTAACTCCAGTTAAGACTCTGGCAGCAGCATTTTGGATCAACTGAAGACTTTTTAAAGAAGTGTTTGGACCCCCAGTTAACAAACCATTGCAATAGTGCAGTCTAGACGTGAAAAATGCATGAACCAGTTTTTCTGCATCATTTTTAGACAAGATCTTTCTAATTTTAGCGATTTACGCAGGTGGAAGAAGGTAGTTCTAGTAATTTTTTTTCATGCGGGGGATAAAAGACATTTGTAAAAAATGTGTACAGATAGGCGTATAGATTAATATTGTGAATAAATAAATTACATCAAATAGAACGTTATGACCCCAAATGTATATTAAGAGTCCACACCCTCCATAACTCTGACCTGCCTGCACAGAAAAGTGGGTCAGTTATTCATAAATTTAACATCACCTGAAAAAACACGGCACACTATAAAGTCAGGATTTATTCAGGAGCATGACTGTTTGATATTGAGTATAAAATCTGACATTCAGGTTTTCTGAAACACTTGAACCTCTACAGTCTTCAGAATCTCTCAGCTCTTGAACAGGTGTCTGTTGTTATTTTAGCATCATTTTTATCACTAAAATCTGCTCTACAGCCACATCGCTCTGGTTTACAACGACTGGCAGCAAATTTTCTGTTTTATTTGAATTTCTCTACTTTTTATGGGTCTGGTTTTGATGCTATAGTTCATACCGCTATTAACATGTAGCCTTAATTATTAATAATTTTTTCCACGTGTTTTTTTATCTTTTCGTTCGTTCGTCTCTGCAATGAACTTCTGCATGTTGCACTTATATACCGCCGCATAAAACAAAGTCAAGCCTGCCCTCCATCAACAAACTGTAAAGCCTGAACATTTTATCTGCATCTCCAGCAGCTGCGCCTCCATCAAAACTCCACGGAGGTGAAACTCCTCTCTGTAGCGAGATGAGGGTGGGAGTTACAAAGAACTTTGTGCAGCTAAGCCCCCTTTTTGGACACCAGCGAGGGGAAAATTTACTGATGAAATGTGGCACAGGCCCAGGAATGCAATTTCAAGCTTCCACATCTGTGAGATGGATGAAACCAGGTTCCTAATTTTACAGCCATGATGTCAATGAGAAGACGTGGCAGCGCTCCATCAGAGTACAGGTGGTCACAATGCACATTCAACTGCTGACATTTTGACTCTGGTCTCAGGACTAAGTCCATGATCTGATTAACATGATGGGTTTATTCTGGTTTTCCTCTTTCTAAAAAAATTAAATAAATACTTGAGCATAAAAAAATGTACAGGGAAAAAAAATGGATTTAGAAAAGATGTTTAATATTACTGCCTTTCATAATAGAACAAAATAAGTTGGATTTTCAGGAAAGCACTCTGCTCCATGACAAAGGTTTTCCTTCAGTAAACTGAAAGCTGCTCAAGAACCAAATGAAGTAAATGTTTAATTTCAGTCTGCTTTGAAAAAGAAACAGTCTAAATGTTACTCCCAAACAGACTTTTGTTCCTGGGACTGAGTTCCAGATGTTTGAATCCTCTCAAACTATTTTTTTTTTGTAAACAGACGCTTGTAGCTGACTGGAGTTTGGTGTTCTTAGAAAACCCAACCAGCCAGTCCTCGTCTAAATCTGAGAACAACGGCACTAAAACAAGATGTTCCTGTGTTTTTACTAAACAATCAGTGGATTCTCTGTAAAAGCTGCTATAGACCCAGAGAGCTGTCAATCCAAATCTAAAACGGCTGTATTTTTAAATCACCAGAATGTTTAAGAATGGATGCAGGATTATTTTTTTCACCTTTTACCGTATTTTACGCCATACACGTCGCTCCGCCAAAGTCCATATTTGTCTAATAAAGTGGAAAAATCCATAAATGTGTCACTTTGGCATATACGTCGCATCTATTATGCAGCACCGCTGACGTCGCGTTTGCTACACGTCACCGTTGACAACCCGGAAGTGTGGGCCGGTGTTGTAACAAAGATCGATGGGCTGCCAAACGGCGGCCGCAGGAGCGCACACAGGAGGACTTTACGGGCGGCCGTGGCGTAGTGGTGATGGCAGTCGTCCCCCGATCGGAAGGTTGGCGGTTTGAATCCCGGTTCCTTACACCATGTGTCGTTGTGTCCTTGGGCAAGGCACTTAACCCAGAGTTGCTCCCGGTAGGACTGGAAAGCGCCTTGCATGGCAGTCTGCCGCTACCGGTGTATGAATGTGTGTATGAATGGGTGGATGGTTGGTATTGAAAAGCGCTTTGGGGCCCCTCATAGGGGGCTGGAAAGCGCGATATAAATAAGCTCCATTTTAACGAGAATTTTACAAGATTAACACTTAAAAAGAATTATTTATTTGCTCAACATTATAGTAAAGTGTATTCCAGTTTAATGTTTATTTAATAAATTCAAGGATTTGAGGTTCTTTATTTGTCATTCGCACCACATGTGGTACATGACAAAGTCTGAGGAAGTAGAGTCTCTGATGAACTTTCTTGATCAGGCTGGTGGTGTTGTTGCTCCAGCTGAGGTTGTCATTCAAGTGTACACCAAAGTACTTGTAGCTGGAGACCACTTCCACTGCAGATCCTCTTATGTTCAGTGGGGTGTGGGTGTGTGTGTTCCTTCTGAAGTCTACAATCATACTTTGTCTTCTTTACATTGATGTGAAGGTTATTCTCTTTGCACCAGCTCTCCAGGTGTTCCACCTCCTGCCTGTAGCTGGACTCATCATTGTTCGTGATGCAGCCCACCACCACTGTATCATCTGCAAACTTTACAATATGACAGCCTGGATGGGTAGCTGCACAATCAGTGAGCAGTGAACAGGAGAGGGCTCAACACACGTCCTTGAGGAGCGCCAGTGCTGAGGGTTATGGTGGAGGAGGAGAAGTTGTGGATCCTCATAAACTGAGATCTGTTGGTTAAGAAGTCTAGGACCCAGTTGTAAATGGAGGTGCTTAGTTCTAGTGTGAATAGTTTGTCCATCAGGGTTTAGAGGATCATGTGTTGAAGGCAGATGTGAAGTCCACAAAGAGCATATGGACGTAGGAGTCCTTCTGCTCCAGGTAGATGAGAGCAGTGTGGACCACAGAGGAGATGGCATCCTCTGTTGATTAGTTCTTGCATTATGCATACTGCTGAGGGTCCTCATTGATGGTTGTTTTGATGTGGGTCAATAAATGCACTCTAATGGTCAAATTAGCTGCATTTCACTGGGGCGGTGCAGCTGGTTCGACGGTTGGTCCAAGCAGCGAGCAGAACCATGGCAGGCCGATTGTATCTTTCAAAACTGGTGAAGATTTTCAGTAATCCGGGACATTAAAAAAAGTTCAAGAAAAAAAAAGTATAAAGTGAAGTATAATAAATAAATATCTTGATGCATGCTCAATAATCCAGGTAGAAAAATATGGTCCTCTGGACATTATAAAAAAAAAAAAAGGTAGAAACATTTCTACTTTTTTTATGTCCAGAAGACCAGACTTAGCTTCTTTTTTTTTTAGATATAATAAATAAAATCCAGTTGTTTTTGTCTTGAACTTTTCTGAATTTGTCATCAATGTCATGTTTATCTATTACATGATACAGTGGCATGCCATATACCCATTGCTACTCTGCTTCCATCAAGTGTCTGAAAGTGGTACTGATTAAAACAGTCAGAATGAATGAAAACGGTCATATCTCTGATGTTGCTTCAGCCTATAAGTTGCAGGGAATGTAAATTATGCAAAAAAAAGTGTGATTTATAAAGCGGAAAATATGGAATTTAACCCGGTTTAAACACTAAGAACAAATTCTTATTTATAGTGCTGGCATGGGAAGCACTGACAGGTACTTGTGGGGTCAAGAGAAGGGAAAGAATATAAATAGCAAAACAATAAAATACGTTATTGACAAACAAGGAAATCATAAATTACAGTTCATTGTCAAAGTCAAACAATAACATAAGCTTGAAAGATTTTGCAAGTATTTTTTTAATGGCTTTTAAAGATTTTTAAATCTAGAAACTGAGACAATCGAGGTCAGACCCAAAGTTTTTGGAAGCAGATTCCAGTCAGCTGGAGCAGCAGAGCCAAAGGCCTCAGAGCCATTGTGAGACTTGGTCTTTAGAGTTGTTAACCACAAATACTGAGAGGATCGGGCGTTAAACTTTGAAACCGGTGCTATCTGCAGTAGATTAGTTAGATATGGAGGTGAATAACCCAGCAATAAATGGGGGTAAACTAATGAATTTCATGACGAGTATGAACAGAAGCCATTTAACGAGACGATGATGTGTTCTATAAGGGGCATTTGTAACAAAGTGAATAGCAGAGTGATAAGTTGTGCCCATCTTAAAAAGGACACACTTATAAGCATGTCTGTAAATTATGTCTCTATAATGCAACAGGAATGGATTTTTCACATCCATTTTGTAGCCAATGAAGATCGATTTCTAGATAACCAAGTATCGCTTTAACCTTAGATTGAAAAACATTAACATGATGTGAAATGGGGAGAGCACCATTAGTCCAACTTCACTAATATTTATAAACTTTTTTTTTCTTCTTGCTCTCGGCGAAGACGGACACTTTTCCCTCCTGCTCCTTCCCTGCTCTTTGTCCTGTGAACTTTAAATCCACCGCCTTTTCTGACCTCCAGATTTTTTTCTCTCCCCATTTACCCTTTATTTATCCAGGTAGTCTCATTAAGCCACGATAACTCATTTTCAAGAGAGACCTGTTTAGGGAGCAGATGGTGGGGTCAGGGGCCCAGGGTGGGGCAAATGAGGGTGGAGGCAGGTGTGGGTATTTCACCTTTTCCCACCCACATTTTTTTTATGTTTTCGGTACCGGGGCTTGAACCGGCGATCTTCCGATAACAGGCACACTGTCTCTAACCACTGCGCCACCACTCCTCCAATGCATGAATGTCTTTATGTCACTAGTATGTTGCTTTTTTTTTCTTGTGCTGAGGTTTTTTTTTTTTTTCAACCTCACACTGTGTCCCGTCAAGGACACAGTATGAAATATGATTTTTTTTTAATACGTCCCCTTTCCTCACGTTTCCCCTTTTCCTCATCTAAATGAAAAGGGCAGTGCTTCACACGAAGCTGCAGCATCAGGCATTCTTGTCTTGTCTTCTTTGGGCGGCTGTACTGAAATATAATTTTGTTGTGCTTCTGTGCAATGACCAAAGGCTGATTCTGATTCTAAAACCGTTACCTCTTCAATAATATTGCAGTTTACAGAGGTGAAGTCCACCCAAGTGGGATATGGTTCCTCCTCCAAGACCAAATTTTAGTTTTATTGGCATTTAAGGACAAATTTAAGTCAGAAAAGGCCTGCTGGGTTTCAAGAAAACCACATGCAAGGGACTTCACAACCTCATCCAAAGGAACCAAAAGCATGAAATAGTGTCATCGGCATATAAATGAATGGAAGCCTCACTAACAGAATGTGAGATATAGTTTATAAATATGGAGAAAATAATTGGACCAAGAATGGAGCCTTGGGGTACACCTGATGTAACCGGAACAAACTGTGAAGTATGAGAGTCAGCCTTCACTAATGAAGATTATGGATGATTCCTAGCAACCAGGGATGCAACTGGTGATTGAGGATATGCTGAATCCCTGGTTGCTATGGTGATTATCACATTTTTGGGAAAGCAGGTGAGGAACATGAACTGTGAGTAGCAGAAACATCTGGTTTGGATGCATTTATATTTTTTCATCTATAGTAGATATGACAAATTAAAAAGACCTTCATCTTCATGTATTAAAATGAATATTCAGAACTTTTATGTAATAAGAGTCAGTGCACTCTGCATTCAGGGGGGGGATTTGGGAGAGAACAAAAAGTAAGAAATTACCTGGGTGAAAAAAAACAAAATGCCTACAATTTGATGTATAAACTATGTAAGGAATGTACCATTTGAGGGAGCAGGACAAAAAGCAAAAACTTGGTCATTTTTAAACAGCTCTAAATGTATGTGACATCATAACACAGTTAAACACTCTAAAATCTCCAGAAATCATAAAACTTAACTTGTGATTGTTTGAAACCTGCAAAAGAAACCAAAATACACATTAATTTTTGTTAAAGTCCAACTTTCTGGGACCTGACCAAACTTCGATTTATGTTCTTTCTGTGAAATATGCCTGAGCTGTACAGCTTCCAAAAGGGCTGAGTTTTCACACTTGTGTTGCCAAAAGCCCATTGTTCTGTACGTAAAAGGGTTTTTGCAGTTCTTGCTAAATTATCTCTACACAGTACAATATACTGCCTCTGAACCTCGTAACTGAACTGTGATGAAAACAGAAGAGCGGTGCTTTGATGCTTGTCCACCTATAGAAGCCTTAAGGCGTGAGATTTGCAGATTTTGCATCTGGCTTTCGGAGCATAAAACTGTAAGAATAAAGGAGGCTTCAATTATATTTGAACAAATGTATTTCCTTAAGACATACATCCATGCATCTCATCAGAAAATGAGACATCAAAGAATACATTGAGACATGCAGATAATGTTCTTCATCCCTGACAGAAATCACGGTTGTGTTCAGATACTAACTGTAGAAGACAATAAAAAGAGCAAGAGAAGCGTACACACTGTTACTCCTCGGTGTATCCTTACAAAGTGCAACAAATTAGAACAAGCTGGTCTACAGCAGCCTTTAACAACATCGCAGAGATAAATGAGTCATGGCTTCAACAAACAAACAGGTGTGATGCCATAAACCGGCCCCCGCCTCGAAGACGAACAGCAGCAGGACCACAAGCCGAGACCTTCGGTGGATTCAAGCGATGAGCTCAGATGCAGAAAAGTGTCGCATACTGAATCACTTACTGCAAACCTGCCGTTGTAAAAACACAAAGGCTTTCAGAGGACGACAAACATGTGCCCATCATTAACTCCCACAATTAACTCATGAGTCAAGCATCCAAACAACAGCGAGAAAGGTGAGCAAATGTCCATTAGGTCACCTAAATATTTGTTTTACAATCTGAGTAAAACACTTGTTTCTTGTCATAATCTCTGAGACGCCTGCTGATTTAATGACACCCACAACAAAATGTACGAAGAACCCAACAAAAACCGTGCAGCTGGCAGATTAGAAGACCTGAAACATGTCCAGGACATAAACAGGTTCAGGGAACAAACAGGCTCAGCAGGTCAGTTAGTGGCAGCACGAGGTTTAGACGCTGTCCATTTGGGAACAGATTTTCAAAAAGGTGTTTTGGGAACACCTAAAGAGTATTTTGAAACTGGGAATAATTTTAAAAGCTCCACATATGTGACTATAGAATAGACTATACTGTATGCCACGGACTTCCATTCTGGCACTTCCGCGTTCATGAGCCGGACCGCGCACTTCCGGTTAGCGGGAATGACACAAACATAAATGACTAAATACAATTAATAAAACATCTGCATACACACCAATAATAAATCTATACACATAAAAAATCTATGGCGACGTTCACCCTACGGATAGTCGCGATAACTTGTCGCCCTAACCCCCCTTCGGAACAGCTGTACCCACCGGTGGGCGGACACAACAGAACTCACTTGTAGTGCCAGTAGCGCGCAGCCGCTTCCCGTTTTGGGTCGTTGTCATGGTCTGCTACTAGAAGCTAACGCTAACAACAACGGCAGTGGATAGGAACCGGAAGTGCAGGATGTGGCCTATATTTTAACGGAGGTACGTCACAACTACCCGTGGCATATAGCCTATTGAACAAGGTGAGCAAACTCTTTCCTCCTCAGTCCACGAAAAACAGATGTTGTTCTTGATCTTCTCTTATCTTAAGTTCTTCTACCAGCGTTCACAGTTTGAAACATACAGTAACGACAGTCTATGGTTTATAAAACAGTCTACATGATGTGTAAGCTCTGTGAGCAGGGTTGCCAGATCTCCAGACCGAAAGAAGCGATCAGCTCCTTCAAAACAAGCACAAACAAGCGACTCGCTCTTTCAAAAAAAGCCCCAAAAAAGCACCCCATCCCATTGTGTAAAAAAAGGCAGTTTTAAACAGTATAAACATATTTATTATGGCATTACATATAACAAGCAAAATTATACATTAAAGAACGTATTCAGTCTAAAAAATAAAAATACATTTTGCATTTTTCTCCCATCTGTGGTCGTGGTCAGATCCAGTCTTGAAGAGCACGCTCTTTCTCCCAATCTTTATTATATTTTTTTCCATATTTACCCCACTTAGAGCTCATATTAGCGTTGTCTTGTCTAGACATTTCACTAAATTCTTTAGTTTGTAGCAGGTCGCTTTTGTAAATGAGCCCTCGAGGCTCAATGAGATTTACCTGACTAAATAAAGGTTGAATGAATGAATGGACAAAGAATAAATAACAATGTTGCATTCGCGTGTAGTCGGATGTCCCGTGAAGAAACACGGTTTTTAATTTTAAACTCACTTTGAAAGTAATTTTCATTAATTTATCATTTTGTTTGCTAAAAACTAACATAGTTGAATGATACAAGATATATATGTTGTGTCACTATATGCTGCTCATGCTGACTCATCATTAATTGCTCGCGCTTATATAGTTTTACCGGCTCTGACTGTCGCTTGCGCCAACTGCACCTGAACGTAACATCCGCCTTGACGTAACATACGTGGAAGGGGGGCGTGACAAACTACCTACCACTCGCATTACTGCTCGACTGAAAAACAAGCACAAATAAGCGACTCAATGTCCGCGAGAAGCCCAAAAAAACGCCACAAGCGGCTGATCAAATTTGAAAGCGACTCTAGGGAAAAACAAGCCCAATGCTGCTTGAAATAAGCGGACTTGGCAACTATGTCTGTGAGCATGTGCCACGTCTTGCTTCCTGTTTCTGGTGTGATAGCAAGGCTGCGTTACAGCACCACATACAGGTCTGGCATTGTAACTACAGGGTTTTGAGATGGTGATTACCATATTTTCCGGTGTATATGTCGCACCTTTTTATGTTTTTTTTCAAGGCCTGCGACCTATACACCAGTGCGACCTATTTATGGATTTTTTTCCATATTTTTAGACCAATTTTTGGCTGAGTTATGAGCCTTTTCAGTTTGCCAGAAAATGGTGCAGTACCACTTTTGGCCGCTAGGAGCGCAGTGCAGTACCACTTCCAGAGGAGTACACCGACCCAAGAAGAAGAAGTAGACCGTTTCCAGCTCATGTGCCCGAAAAAAAGCTCCTCTGCTCGGACTGATTCTGTCGGCCGCCTGGGCTGGATTATGTTAGCTCTGTTTGTTTGCGGTTTGTCAGCAAGATAAGTCAAGAACCACTCAGCGGATTTTTCTGAAACTTACAGAATGGAATGGAATCACAGTGTGGACATTTACAAGTGAGTACCTTTATTAGATGTTTGAGATAAAAAAATAAAAAAACTATCTTTTTGTAGCATTTAGCTTCTAGTGTTAGCTTCTGTATTTGTTATAAATAGCTTCGAAACCACTCGGTGTATATTTTTTCTGCTTACAGAGTGTAATTATAGGAGCTTTAATGTACGTTACTATGGTCTCGAGAAAACATTTGACCTAAAATTTGATTTTTTTATTCGTGTTCTGAGAGGCGGACTTCCCGTGTTAGCATTCGTTTTTATTTCAGTTTACTTCTGCTTACATCATAAATAGCTTCAAAACCACTCCGTGTATTTTTTTCTGCTTACAGAGTGTAATTATAGGAGCTTTAATGTACGTTACTATAGTCTCGAGAAAACATTTGACCTAAAATTCGATTTTTTATTCGTGTCCTGAGACGGACTCCTCTCGTGTTTAGCTTTGTTAGCTTCTGGCAGACATTAGCAGCAGAGCTAAACACTCTGTTCATATTGCCGGGTTGACTCAGCGGTCACGCGGCGCGTCAGCGGTGGATGACACGTTACGTCGGCGGTGACGTGGGTGCGACCTATACACCGGTGCGACCTATTTATGGATTTTTCCAATTTATTGATAAATATTGGACACTGCGACCTATACAATGGTGCGACAAATACAACAGAAAATATGGTATCTTTCAGCTGGCAACAAGTGATTTAACTACAACTGGTGCAACGAGTTGCTTCTCGTTTCTTAAACCATGTTGAAAGACACATCGTGTGGTCGTGGAAAAGATGTCAGTCTGTTTGAGAAGGGACAAATCATTGGCATCAAGCAGAGAAAACATCTAAGGAGATTGTAGAAACTACTAAAATTGGGTTAAGGACTGTCCAACACATTAGTGTGGGGACCCATCGTCTTCGAGGAAGAAATGTGGCCATTTAAAAAATCCTGAATGATCGTGATCGGTGATCACTTAAACTTTTGGTGAAATTACATGGAAGAAAAACAACAGTAGCACTCAGGGCATGTTTAATAGTGAAAGTAAGAGCATTTCCACACACACAATGTGAAGAGAACTCAAGGGATTGGGACGGAACAGCTGTGTAGCCTTAAGAAAACCAGTACAATCAGTGAGGCTAACTGGAAAAAAGGCTTCAGTTTGCTAGGGAGCGTAAAGATTGGACTCTGGAGCAATGGAAGATGGTCATGTGGTCTGATGAGTCCAGATTTACCCTGATCCAGTGATGGGTGCATCATCAGGGTAAGAAGAACGGCAGGTGAAGTGATGCACCCATAGTGCCTAGTCATCAATGCAAGATGCATAACGCAACACTGGATGAAAATAGATCTTGTGACGTTGCAGAAGCTTATTGAAACAATGCAACACTGAATCCATGCTGTAATCAAAGCTAAAAGCGCTCCAATGAAATATTAGTGTGTGACCTTTTTTGTTGGCCAGCCAGTGTATACAGATGTGGAAAAAATAGTCACATGTGCAGACCTTAGATTTTCTTTCTGAGTTTGAGTTGAACAGGAGGAAGTTTTATTTCCCATTACAGTACTGGTGTTCACGCTGTACACAGATTATTACTCGGTATATAATTTAGACTAATATATTAAATCCTTCTTTGAGTGATACTCAAGTTGTAACAAAAGGTTGTTTATGAAACGTTTTCTTGTTTACTTTTCCTGTTTTTATTTGTTTTATTTGAAAAGCAAATACAAATACTGTACTTTGCAAAGTTAAAAACTTTTGGTCAAACCTTTTTTTTTTTTATTAAATCTTTACATTGACATTTTTGATAGATATAAAGAATTAAGTGTGGCAGTGTGAAATATTTAATTTTAAATTTTTCTGATAAAAAGACATAGAAAATACAGCAAATAAGTTTTTTATGGCATGTTCTGTGACATGGTTGCTGGTACTGAACTAAAATTTCATATTGGTTGATATTCTGTTTAAATGACTTGGATTAAGAAGTCCCATTACTGTAAAGGTGGAGGATTGATGATTTGGGTTTGTTTTGCAGCCATGGGACCTGGGCAGCCAGCAGTCATGAAATCATCTGTATTCAGAAAAATCAGGGAGTAAAATCATAAACGTCTGAAAAAGAACAAGTTTGGTAGAAGGGGATCCAAACTACAGACTCACGGAAGAAGGCAGTGGTTGGATACATGGTTTGTCATGCACCGATTCTGCATTTTTGTTTGTTTTTTGTTAAATAATGAAATGCTGTTAAAAAAAGGCATCTGTTGTTAATCTCAGGCTTTATTTGCCCAATTTTAGGAGCTGGTGAAGACCAGATGATCTTTTTTATTATGTACTTATATGGAATCCTTTTAAGTTTTGAACAAGATGTGCTTGCTTTTTTTTTTTTTCATCATGACCATATTTAGAAGCACACTGAATGTAAACTAAATGAATGTAAATACCAGTATGCAAATTGGTTTTAGATGGTTACTTTAAAGGGAACCTGCTATTTTCTTTTGCTTTTGCAGAACAAGTCCGGGTGATAAAATTGGTACAAAAATGATGTGCTAGCCATTGTTTTGTTACTGATTTGGTCACAGTTTATATCCTCCTGTGGGATGAAGAGATAAACCTGGTCACATGACAGTGACTGTATGATGATTACAGCATCCAGACATCCCACCACAGGCGTGTTTTATAGCATTTATAATGATGTGCATGAGTGTTGTTCATTAGTAGGCAGTGGAGTCGCAGGAGAAGAATGTCAGATGGAAGTTAAACAATAACGATGGTGGAAACTCTCAGCTCGCAGCTGCGGCTTGAAGACAATTAACCCCGTTTCACCCGCTTTCTTTCAACTAAACCCCGCTGGGTCTGTTTTAAAAACCTGGAGCCGCTGCAAGAATCTGAGAAAACAGCAAGATTTTTTTTAACAAAACAAAAATAAATGTTCCTTCAAATTAATGAGAATTTTAACCACTCAGTGTTTTAAGAACTTTTTTGTTTGCTGAGACATTTTTCATAAAGATGCATGTTAGTAGAGCCAATGGATTTGGATCGTCTCAGAGAGCAATGGCCCTCTCATTCTGCAACTGATGTTTGATTGTCAACATTAGTTACCATGGAGATACATACCAGTCAAATATAAAATGTAAAAAAAAAACTTGAGTTTGCAGTAGATACCTGTGAAATTTTGTTAATCGTAAAAAAAATAAAAATAGAATTTAAAGTCATTTTTGCACAGCACTCCAGTTTATACAGTATACATAACTGAAAACTGTTATTTATTTATAAACACACTTTGTGGTTTATCAGGTCTAATTAAGATGAGCAAATCTCATATTCTAAGAATAAATTTTCTGGTTGGTTAAATTGGGGATTTGGTGCCACCTAGTGACCAACAACTGCTACTGCAGCAGATCTGTCCGTTTTACTTCAGTTTAATTTAATGAGTGACAGTCATTTATTTAGAAATGACCACATTAAGGAATAGATGCTAGCTCACCGCAGCGTCATAAACAAGATAAATATGGAGAAAACAAACTTGTTAAAACAAAGAAGTGGGAAAAGCTTCACTTCCCATCAAATTCATTTCTTTTCTTTGTTCAAATGTCAGTTTTTACAGAACAACCCGACTACACTGACTTTTAATTACGCAGAAATTTGTTGTTTTGCAAAGTTTTAAAATGATTAAAACAGAAAGAATAATTTATTTAAATGGCATTTACTTTTGACAAATCAAAAAGTAATAAAATAGTTTTTTAAGGGAACAATGATTGAAGGAAACAGCCTCTCATCTCAAACTCCAGCAGTTTTTTTTTTCACGTCTCTTTAGTCTCAACAGAGTCGCTGACACTACAGCTCCTCTTCCTCTTCCCTCTGTCTCCATCCACTGATTCATTATGGTATCCATCAGTCCGGCTTTCGTCGCTCTTTTGGACAGAAAGAGGTGGCATCTCTGGGAAGCTCTGACCCGGCCCCAGCACCTGTCTGACAGTCACGTTCACCCTGGAGCTCTGGATGTACCTGGAGCATACGGCCCAGTCTTCCTCAGCTACCACTTCCAGCATGCTGCCCTCCTGCAGGGACGAGGCAGAACTAAAGTCTTCCAGAGCAGCTGCACGCTCCTGCGGTGCCGGGACGATGCGAGGGACGGCGTGGTAAAGCAGCCGGCTCGGCCCCGACATCACCATCACATCCCCACTGTGCATGAACATGGCAGTGGGGGGGTCCTGTTTGCGAGGGCCACCCAGGAGGAAAATGGCAGACTGTCCAAAACTGTTCAAACACAACAGCGATGAGAACTTTCTCAAAATCAAGTAACCGGACTCATCAGAACAGATTAAAAGCAGCTCCTCTCACCTGAGCGACAGCAGAGGCCGAGAGTGATCAAGCTCCGACTCGTCCACGTGGATTCCCAGAGACGAATCGGACCGGTAGTAGTTTAGGATCGCAGCCTCGGAGCTGAATCCTGGAAACCCGCAGGCAGCTGTTATCCTGAAGGAGAGCGCGTGGAGATCCGACGGGAACGGAGTGAAATGATTGGCAGCGTACGTCTGTGAACGGAACAGCAAGGAAAAAATAAATAAATTGGAAAATAAATGCAAAAAGAGCAGCCCCAAAAAGTTAATGTTATGGTGCCATAAAAAAAAACAAATGCATGAAAATTTTTAAATTCATAGCATGGCACTTTTTTCTCTCAAAAATTTATTAGCAAGGCTCCTTGCTCACCTTAGTGTCCCAGTTGTAATGAAATCCCAGAGTGACCCAGCGCAGTTTCTCCAGGAGAGTCTTTGCTTGTCTCTTTCCAGAAGACGGAAACCTGGAGTGTTGAACAAGGAGCGTTTTTACAAGCGGGTCACTGAGTGTCGGTGGACAAACCGAGGCCCTGCACTGACTTCACTGCAGATTTCAAACTTCATGTCATCATAATCCCTGAAATTTAACTTCCAATACATGTACATGCAAACAGCCTCAAAGAAAGAACTTGTTTTCATACAACCGCATCTGTTCGTTGCCAATGAAAACAACACACTGAGATACTAAGCTGTAAACATTTTAGTAATTAGGTTCCAGTTCCACCTGAGGACTTGTGCGCTCCTGCCCCAGATGTCCTGCGTGTCAGACAGAGGCATGTGCATGTCCAGGTTACACACGTTCGGTTTCTGAGGATACGTCTTCAAACACTGTCTAACCCAGTGAGCCTGGGAGCCTCGCAGGAAAGGATTGGAGACAAAGATGAACCCTAAACAACAGAAAAGACTGTTTTTAAATGGGTGCAACATGTGGAGTGGTGTAATGATAAAATATGATCGAACTGAGAACTGAGTGGCAAGTTGAAGGAAATAAGTGGGAAATAATTGTAGTTTTCTGGTGTGTGTGTGTGTGTGAAACGATGATTAGGACTTTATAACACATAGGGACAAATCTTTCTGAAAACTAGTTGTTTTATTGTCCAACTGTGGTTCACTTATTCCTAAAAGATTCCACATCTTCAATGTTTATCTATCTTCTTATAATTCCTACCTGGGTATCCCTGTAGGCTGAAGGCTCTCCAGTCTCTAACGGGCTTCAGTCCAACGATGGCAGCATCCTCATCCCTCACAGCAGCTGGATTCAGTTTGACTGGAACTATCTGACAGTTTCACACAGATATTTAGCATCAGTGTGTTTGTCACATTTAAAATACAATTATTTCAGCTCTGTACAAACATCAGGATGAGAGGATTTTATCATTGTTTACATTGAGTTTATCAAACTTTGTTTAGCAAAGCCAAACACCACATCATTGCTCTCATAAAAGGTAAAAGGCCAAACAACATGTTTTTGGTTTAGTTGGGAAATAACAACTGATTATTGTTATTTTAATTAATATTACTTTTAGTTAAAGCCTCCTTTGTGTCTCTGACCTTTTCACCTGCTGCTCCGCTGCAGAAATCAGTAACATTTCTAAAATCTGGTGGAGGATCTCTCCTTTTATAAAACTTAAATATTTTTCTAAACGCATCCTCGCTGCTCTCCAGCACGGGGGCCGCCATCTTGGCCATTACGTAACTGTCCTTTCAAACCCGATCGTTTCCGGATAACTTTATTCAATTTACCCTTTATTTATACCTGCACTTATTTTAAAAAAAAATAAATAACATTATTTTTTTTTAGTTAAATGTTGAATTAAAAAGAAAGAAATGCGAAAAACAGGATAACGGGTTGTCTTTTTTTTTAAAACTGTATGCCAGTTGTACGCATGCGCGAATTTACGTCATAGGTCAAAGTTAATGAAGGACGAAAGATGGCAGCCTCCGCAAAGAAGGTCTTCGAGGTTTTAGTGTCTAAAGTACCATGGTCTGTAGCCAACAGTAAGTCCTTTTATTACTAAAATTGTTACTCATATGCTTTATATTCAATAAAAATGTGTCTGTAGAACATGAGTTAGTTTATCCTTTGATTTGAGCTTTTATTTAGTGTTCGAGACACGCGTGGCGTCAAAACTGTCAGTTCAGGTTAATTAAATAAGCAAAAGAATCAAGACGCTCGAAATATTTAGCGATTCAAACATTCACATAGAAGGTATCTGGACTGCCTTAGATGAGGCCCATTATAAAAACCACAAATATGGATATGACTGGTCATATCCAGCCTGGTCCATTTAAAGGACTTTTTTTTTATTTTTGAACATGGTTTGTGTGTAAAACGTTTATTATGCTTGAGACATTTTTAAAAAGTCCACTTGGATCCAATCCAGCTCAGATTTCAGAACAATATTTGTTTTATTGGTCTGTATTATCCTGCCTCATTTGTAGAAGACAGTGGTATTTTGGCATAATGAAAGCTTTAGAAATAAGATGTTAAATAATCTCTACCTGCTGTAGGGTAAATAAGTCCAGGTCTGATTTTCTTCTGGAACTGGAATAAGCTGGACTTTGTTTAAGAATTAAAATTGATTATATTCTACGTTTGAGATATGAAAGTCTCACAAATTTCACTATTTGTTTTAAAAAGCATTTTATGGAGTAATCCGGTCACAACATTTGTAAAACAGCATCAGAAACTTTGTCATTTTGTATGATCGTTGTATTAATTAGTACTTGTGTAAAACTTCTGGTAGTCTATGCTAATAATGAACCATCACTTGTGTCATGAACTCGGTTTCAATTCTTGACCTGGTTCTGCTTGTTTTTCAGAGGAGATGAGGGAGTATTTTGGACAGTTTGGCCTTGTAAAGAAGTGTGTTCTTCCTTTTGTAAGTTTTCACACACACAGTTTAAACACAATGCACACTGACAAAGTAATGCACCCAATCCAATTAATTTAATTAAAAATGTAAAGCAAAACAATTTAAATACTTCATGTAACTTAAAGCTGCACTATGTAACTTTGTAGTGCAGTCTGTAACTTTTCTAACAATATATTTTTTAACATATTTCTTATTTCTTCACTGTCACTATCTACTGACAGACTGATGTTAGACAAAGTAATCTCTGAAAAAAAACTATAGTCCCCTTGCTTCTCTATCGGCATTTATAAAAACACTAAAAACACAGAGTGACCCACCATTAATCAGCCAATAAAAACAGAGTTTGTAACCAGCCAATAAAAACAGAGCTTGAATTTGAATTTCAGCAGAGAAAGGGGGGCAGAGCCATATATGGCTCTGAGGGGGAGGGATCAGAATGCTTTGCCTTTTGAAAATATTTCTAAGTTTTGTGCTCTACAGAAAGTTACACATAGCACCTTTTGCAAGGTCAACACAGTACCATTTAAAATGAACCCTTGTTTTTTTCCTCCTATTAAAACTGTCAGTTCTGGTAACGGGTGCTGTTCTAGTTTGACAGTAAGGAACGTAAAGTTTATTCTTCTTTTGTGCATTTCTGTGTTGAATCAGGACAAAGAGACGGGATTCCACAAAGGAATCTGCTGGATCCGCTTCTCATCCGAGGAGGGGCTGACCAACGCACTTCAGAAGAACCCTCATGTTCTAGAGGGCGCAAAGGTAAAACTAACCCTTCATGCATAGACTTATAAGGATCAGTCTTCACTTATCTAGATGAAATTGAGCTAAAACTTTTTATTTCTGTCTTCAAACTTTTCAACCTGTCTTGAGCTCATTTTCATCCAGAGTCATCGCTTAAATTTATCTGATGATGTTCTCTGATTCCAGCTTCAGGTTCAGCGGAACACCCATCCATTTTCAGGACAGAGGTCCTACAGAGATGGTGACTTTTTGGACTGAAGCTTGGTGGATCTGCTGGGCGAAAGAGTCACTGCGGTTGCTTTCATTCCTTCTGCCTCAGCTGCTTTGTTTTGCATAGACTAGTCTGATACATTTGCTGTATAAATATGTTTTCACATCTCAAACAGTTCTGTATTGATAGTTTTTTCTTTAGCGTCACACCTCAGCTTCAAAACGTGAAAACCAACTTGTAAATTTGTACAATTTCCTGTGTCGTAATAAAGCCAATGCTTAAATCTGTTTTACTTTAACAAACTTTCATTTTGCAGTTCAGTTACCCTGCACTATGAATCAGGACCATGTATGGACACTAAAAGTGGACTATGAATGGTTTAAAATGGACAACTTAAGCCTACAAGGAGATAATTCTGGGTTTCTCCAGGCAATGTTGTAGTCAAGACCACTTAATCTGAGACCAAGACAAGACCAGGTGTACCGAGACAAGACCAAGACTTTTGGGGTCCAAGACAGAGGGAGGGGGAGACCAAGTCAATACCAAGACCTCAAGTCTTGGAGCTCAATCTTTTCACAGATTACAGGTAGTCCCCGATTTACGAGCGCTCTGATCTACGAGGTTCCAGACTTACGAGCTGGCGAATTTTTGGAAAAAACGCAAAAAATACTGAGTTTTCATGTGTTTTTTCACCACAGTTCGTTAGCTAAACATGTGGACACACGTTTCCGATCATTTTTATGCACTCATAAGCAGTTTTTTGATGAAAAACGAGTGTTTGTAGTCGCGCTAGCGAAACCGTTCCAATTTACGAGCGAAATTCCGGACTTACGAGAGACATGGCAACCGTTCCGAAATACGAGATTTCCGGTTTACGAGCGCCTCGTTGTAACGGATCTCGCTCGTAAATCGGGGACTACCTGTATCTGTCTTATACTGTACTATGCTGTCATACTGTAACATAGTGACAGTTTAAAAAATATATATAAAACATGTAATTTTATAAAAACAATTTTAAAAAAAAGTTACATACTGCAACTTTTAAGTTTGCTTTTGGATGAATATATATTTTATGAATTTTCAAAGCTGCATAAAGAAATCAGACATTCAGTGGTTTTTGCACAATAATTTTCATGCCATGTGACCTACTGACACAAAACTTATGTTAAACTACTCAACTAGACTGACAGATGAGGCACCCTCATTTATTTCACATTTTAAAGCATTTTCTAATTTTCCATAATTTAATTGTTCTAAAATAACTGTCGCAGCACAGCCTCCTGCTCTCTGGAGGTCTGAACTACTGTTACCTCAGTGTTTTACTGTTAGCAAAATAGCTCAAGAACCACACGACAGATTTTGATGAAACTTACAGAAAGTAATCACTGGATGGACATTTACAACTGATTCGCTCTAGGAGATGTTTGAGCTAAAATTCGATTTATTTATAATTTATTTTTGCAGCGTGCGCACGTTTGGAAGATCGTCAAAGCGAAATGATTTAAATCCAGCTGATTTGACCATTACGTGCATTTATTAAGGAAAAGTTCAGCTCAGAAACACCTTTACTATAATGTCAGCAAACATAATTTTTTAGGTGTTTATCTTGTTAATTTTTTTTTAAAAATGAAGCGTATCTGCTCGCTTCGCATCACCAACGTAGCAAAACTTTTTTTTTTATTCAGCTGATTTGACAATTACGTTCATTTATTAAGGAAAAGTTCAGCTCATATACACAGATTTGCTATCATTTTCAGCAAACAAATAATTGTTTTTAAGTGTTAATCTTGTTAAAGTCCTACCGTGCACGCTCCTGTGGCCATTTGGCAGCCAATCCATTTTTAGCAAAACACCGGCCCACATTTACGGGTTGTCAGCGGTGACGCGGAACATACGCAACGCGTCAGCGGTGACGCATAATAGATGCGACGTATACGGAGGTGCGACACGTTTATGGATTTTCCACTTTATTGGACATAATTGGACTGATGCTACGTGTACGGCGGAGCGACTTTTGAGCCGGTACAGTGTGCTGGGTGAGTGGGGTCCTTCATGATACAGGTGGCCTTCTTCCATGAGACCTGAGGCTTCAGAGTTGGAGCTGACTCTCATCTCAGCCACTTCACATTCAGCTATACAGCCCCAGTGTGCAATGGAGATGATAATAATAATAATAATAATGAATTCAATCTATAACGCACTTTTCATTAATGAAAATCTCAAAGTGCTACACGGTGCAACAGAAATTAAATGTCAATAAAACAAGTAATAGAACAAGTAAAATCAATAACAGTATCAACTAAGATCAAAAGTAGAATCATGAGGAGGCAGAGTATGCTCGGTTGAAAAGAAAGGTCTTCAAGCCGCTCTTAAAGTCAACCACAGACTGTGGGACCCTCAGACAGTCAGGAAGAGAGTTCCACAGGCGGGGGGCAGCCACACTGAAAGCCCGGTCTCCCATGGTCCTTAATTTGGTTCTCGGAATGTGAAGGAGATTACTGTTCTGTGACCGCAGCGACCGGGTGGATGAGTGTGGAATAAGAATATCCTTCAGATAATCTGGTGAAGTTCCATGTAAGCATTGATGTGTAATGAGAGCAGTTTTGTACTGAATTCTGTAGGCGACAGGAAGCCAATGAAGGTTATGAAGAATGGGCGTAATATGTTCAAATTTACGAACTCGCAACAAGATCCTTGCAGCACTGTTTTGAATATATTGAAGTTTCTGAAGGTTTTTGCCAGGGATTCCAATAAACAGGGAGTTGCAGTAGTCGAGCCTGGAGGAGACAAAAGCATGGACGAGCTTCTCAGCATCGGAAAAAGTTAGGGATGGGCGAAGTCTAGAGATGTTTCGAAGATGGAAGAAGCAAGTTTTAAACAGAAGCTTAATGTGATTTTCAAATGTAAGATTGGAGTCCATTTTTATTCCAAGATGATAGCCTAAAGACACCAACAGAACCACCTCATCTGCAAAAAGCAGAGATGTGACCATGAAGTTCACAAACCTGACTAGGGGTTGAACGAGTACATAATTTAAAAACTCGACATTAACATAATAATACTCGAGTAGTGCTCGAGTAGTTGATTATGTCTCAAGATGCAAAAAATTATTAACTAATTAAAACCGCAAAAAATATATTATTTACAAAAAAAGACCAACAAAACATTGGGAGCATATATTATGCTCCTACCATTTATCTTACAGCAAAGAAGTCACAGGAAACCCAAAACTGTTAGTTATTATTATTAAGCTGCAAAAGTGAAAAAAAAAGTGCGGCACATCAAAAAAAAAAAAAAAAACAGTGGGACGGTTGACCACCCCGTCCCGCACCACTACCTGTGGTGCTGCGCATTAGGTTTTGTTTTAGAGATTAATATGTTAATAGGTTTTTGTAGGTTTAGAGATTTGTATTTTTTACCTTTATTTGTGAAACAACGTCCGAGGAAGCTGGTTCTGGTTCGGTCATTGGACCCGGTGTTGCACCATATTCTGTGACCTGCAACAGTTCATGCAACACCGCCCCTTACGGTCACAATACACAGTGGTCACAGAATATGGTGTAACACCGGTTCGCAACGCGCTCCAAACAGGAAGTTGATAATTTTTTTGTTCTGTAACTGCGACGTGATGACGTCACTACGACTACTCGACTTGAAATTTAAAAACTCGATAGAGGTCCAAGTAATCGACCTGTCGATTACTCGAGTACAGTAGTCTGTTAAAGCCCTAAACCTGACACCCTCCTCTTTATGGCGGCACCTCAGATCCTGTCCATTAACACCACAAAGAAGCTAACAGAGTCTCCTATCAGATGTAATGGACTCCCATCTGCACCATACTTACAAAAAAATTAAAGTCTCATGCCGGTTACCCACTGGACCCGTGTCAGGCGGCTGAAGCGGCCGGTTTACATGCAAAGTCTATGGGGAGACGCGTCGAAGCGCGGCATATCGTGAAGCGGCGCGTTTTGAGTGTTTGAAGCGGCAGTTCCTTTCCGCGCACGTCCGAACCTACGCGTTGAGCAGCGTCTGATCGGAAAGTTGATATTTTGCAGCTCGACATTGCTCGACGCATCGCAACAACCAATCGGGAGAGCCTCTGCTATGTGATTACACAACGACAACGGGACTTTTTTTGGACTTTTTAAACTTACCCCATCGAGCCTCCATGAATTGGAACAGACATTGGTAAGAAACTTGGCATTTTTACAGTTGCTGCTGTCCACTCCAGCGTACGATCACCCCAAACATAAAAAAAAAAGTTTTAATCTCAACAAAGACTGTCGGAGCTGCAGTTCGGCTCGTAGAAAACCCACTCCAGTAGGAACGGGGGTCACGTGCTGCTGATTTTATCTGCCAGCAGCATGAAAACACAACTGACCCGGAAAACGAGCTAGACTCCCTCCTCTGCCTCCCCCTAGTGCGCGTCATCAGACACGTCTCAGTGTCTCCCAGTGTGACCGTGACAAGCGGTCAAAAGGGGGCGGCAGGAGCGTTCTGACAATTTAGGTAGGTACCCAACCTCCAGGCTGGAGAGTGGGAGATGGAGGTGAGGCTGGGGAAAGGCCAAGGTCGAGATACGGGTCCCACCATGGTTTGACCCCCCCCCCAAAAAAAAGAACAAACAAACAAAAAAAAAACTTTGGGTCAGAGGATGTTGTATTGAAGTTGTCTCTTAAAGCTCCATATTTACAATGTTTTATTCAAGTTACCTCCTATTAAAGTTAACTTCTTGTCAGGGAATCGAACCCTGGTCTCCCGCATGACATGCGGGATCGATACTCACCACTGTACTAACGAGAAATTAGTGTTAGATTGAATTTCTTTGCCTGTAAGGAGAAAACCGGAATTCCTGGAGAAAACCCACATGTGCACAGAATGATTGAACAGATTTTTTTTGGGGGGGGGGGGCAAATAGGAGAAAACCGGAGGTCCCGGAGAAAAACCCATGTGTGCACAAAATGACTGACCAGATTTTTTTGGGGGAGTGGGGCCAGTTGGAGAAAACCGGAGTTCCCGGAGAAAAACCCATGTGTGCACAGAATGACTGACCAGATTTTTTGGGGTCAGTGGGAGAAAACCGGAGTTCCCGGAGAAAAACCCATGTGTGCACAGAATGACTGACCAGATTTTTTGGGGTCAGTGGGAGAAAACCGGAGTTCCCGGAGAAAAACCCATGTGTGCACAGAATGACTGACCAGATTTTTTGGGGTCAGTGGGAGAAAACCGGAGTTCCCGGAGAAAAACCCATGTGTGCACAGAATGACTGACCAGATTTTTTAGGGTCAGTGGGAGAAAACCGGAGTTCCCGGAGAAAACCCACGTGTGCACAGAAAAACTGAACAGATTAGAATCTGTTGGCAACGAGAGCATTGATACCCGTCCGTGTGTCTCCGTCATGATGTCCTGCCTCTGATTGTCTTTTTTTACTTTAGTGGTAATATTCTAATTGGAGGAAGTTTTGCAGCTGTTCTGATTGGTGTGATTCTTTTGGACACGATCTCTAGTTGTTGTTTGTTGGGGGCGGGTTTGAACTCTTCTTTGATTTTTCTTTTAAGTAAAGGAAGGTGAACATCGTATGATTTCCTCAATGGTAGCAGCTTCTCAGATTTGTGCCTAGTGGTTTCACACTTAAGCTTTCCAATGTCTGACTCGAATAGACAAAGTTGGCCTTTTAGTCCCTGGTTTTCATCTGTGAGACGCCAATTTTTACCCTGGAGTTGATTTTTAACTTTCGTCTCTTGAGAAAGTTTCGATTTGAGTTCCTTAATTTCGTCTTCTTTTTCTTTCAGCTTTTTGAAGCTGTCTTCAGAGTCGTGCTGTGCATCCTGTTTGGGAGGTCTGGGGATTTTATTTGGAAGCGCGTAATCAACAAATTTTAGCCCGATCCGCTTACGGAGCATCTGTTCATTTTTCTTGCTTTCTTCATTGACGTATTTCCAATGTGTCAGAGTCTCTTTTTCACGCTTGAGTCCATTTATTTCTAATGTTAGAGTTTCCTTTTCTTTTTCAGCCCGCATGATTTGATCTTTCAGTGTGCTTTTTTCATTTCTGAGCTGGTCTATAATTTCAGTTTTAGAAATGTCTGACTTCTTTATTTTTTCCAGCTCACTGGCATAATTTGCCACTGCCATTTCAGCCTCACTCAGATGTGTTGCATACATCTTGTCCTTGTTGTGATCTGCTGCAACTTTGCTCTTCTCCTCCTGTTTTGTATAGCCCAATTTATTTTGGGTATTTAACAAATTTTGTTTTAAAGAGCGATTTTCTGCCTCTAGTTTTTTTATTTTACTGCAATTTTTCTCAGAATCATTCGTCAACTTTTCACAACTATCTTCCAGCGTCTTGATTTTATCTTCAGCACAGCCGAGGTCAGTTACAGCCGTGTCCAAGTTTTTTGAAAGTAGTTTGTTTTTCTCAAATGATTCTTTTAGGTCTTTTGTGAGGCTCTCTTTTTCTTCTTCATGTCTTTTCACAGTAGACATAAAAGTTTGCAACAGTTCTTCTTTGGCCTTCTGCTGTTGAAATTCGGCTGTTGTTAAATCCTCCATTTTCTCTTGTGCTTGATGCAATTGCAATTGCATGCTTTTTATCAGGGCTTGCTGCTTAGAACTTTCTGCACGCAGACGGGAAAGCTTGGATTTGTTGCCTTTCACGTCTGCTCTAAGCGTTTCAACGGTACTTTGATGAGAAACGTTCTTTACAGATAGTTCTTTGTTTTTTTCCTTCAGGCATGCATTGTCTTTTTTCAATAACTGTTTCTGTTGCCTTTCAGTCACAGTTTGCTCTTTGCATTTTTCAAGCTCATATTCAAGGCTTTGAAATTTCCTTTTGAGTTCAAGAAAAGACTCGTTTAATTTTTCATCATGTAGAGCTTTTCCTTGGTATTTCATACTTATCAGATATTCGTCTCTAAGCGATCTTTTTAAAGAGAGTACTTCTTTTTTTGCCTCATCTAGATCCTTTTTCAGTTTCTCGTTTTCGTTACAAGATTTTGAGTAGTTAACGTAAAGCTCGTTATACTCTGCAATATTAGAGTTGTATTTATCACACTGTTTTCTGTAGTCTTCCTTGAGCTTTTGAAAACGTTTGAGTTCCTTTTCTCTATACTCAAGGAGACTGTTTGTAGTAAGACATTTATTTGAAAGCTGCTCTTTTTCTTGTCTTAAATATTTAACACTCTCTTCAAGTTTGTCAATTAGAGCAGCTTTTTTGGTCGACTCCTTTTCTAAGGCCAACAGTTTCTTTTGAGAAATTTCGTATCTCTGGATGTAAATACTGCTGTGTTGTTCAATTATCTTTTCTGTCTCCTCTTTCCATTTTCTTCTAAGAGTGGCTTCTTCCTCTCTTAATTTAGTATTTTCTTCTTTGTACTTAAGAATCTGATTCTTAAGTCCGATGTCAGCGCTCTTTAGTTTTCTAAGTTCCTCCCGGAGAGCAGCGTTTTCTAACCGAGACATTTTCCGACGTCTTGTGTTGGTTTCAGTTGAAAAACTGATCCACTCGCAGTTGGTGTGAATTGAATAATTTTCAAGAAAGAAAACTCAGTCACAAATCCTGTAAACGCGGTTGCCAGCCTGTGTCTCACTCTGAAATGACTTGCACATCGAGATCTCACAAATGTAGGCTGGACGGAGTCATGACGCGCTTACGTCATTGTCTGTGATCCTTTGAAGATCAAACAAACACTCAAATTACGTCATTTTCAGTGAGCCTTTGAAGATTCAGGCAAGCAGGTATCACTGACACAATCCCATTACGTCTGTTTACGTCATTTCTATGGCCCGTTGATATTTTGTTCTGTGTATGAATTTATTTTACTTACTTGTGATGCTGCCTTTCATTTTAATTGCGTCAGATTTTTTTTAACACACTGCACAAGCAACAGCTGATAATATTAATGAAAAAAAAAAATAATAATAATCGGGGGTTGCCCCAGAGAAAAGAACCCAAAACGTTAACGGTTGCGCACACTTAACGCTAGCAGATACAAATGCGCATGCGTAAACTCTGGCAGCACGTTCTTCGTTTTATCGTCGTTGAGTGAGGTATGGCAAGCCCTTTTAACATAAAATCGTGTAGTCTGACTATCCATAATTACATTCTAGATATCTAAAAATGAGTTTCGACTGTAGTCACAATTACATTTTGACTAGTCAGAATGTGAATTCTAGATATCTTAAATAGAAAAGCCGTCCATATGATAAACTAGATATCTTGAATTCAATCAATCAATCAATCACCTTTATTTAACCAGGTAGAGCCCGTTGAGATCGAGATCTCTTTTACAAGGGTGACCTGGTCAAGTGGTCAGCAGCACACGTCACATTGGCAATAGGCATTTGCACTTATCAAAAAGAAAATAAAGAAAACTACAATCACAGTAAACAGATGTTGACAGTTCAAAACCAACAGGATATGACAGATTTCTATATACATTATATACAAAACAAGCAGACAGACCTCGGTTGGGTAAATAAAGTTAAAAAAATCAACAATGACATGTATATTGGATAAGTAATGGTTAGAAACATCTGCAATGGTCAAGTTTCTTGATGACATTTTCTACTACGGTTGACATAAAGGATCCAGGAGAGATGAATGTTGATAGTTTCAGATCTTTCTGTAAGTTGTTCCAGGCTGAGGGGACGGCGAAGCTGAACGCTCTTTTTCCTAGTTCAGTTCTGACAGGAGGAACTGACAGGAGGACTAAATCGTTAGAGCGCAGGGAGTAATGACTGTGTGATGTTTGTATTAAGGAGGTGAGGTATGACGGGACCAGGTTTAGGAGGGTCTTGTAGATGAAGGATATCCAGTGAGTGTATCTGCGAGTGCTGAGAGATGACCAGCCAGATTTTACGTAAAGCTCACAGTGATGAGTGCGATAACTGGAGTCAGTAATGAACCGAAGGGCACCGTGGTAAATGGAGTCTAAGGACTGTAGGTATTTTGATGCAGCACTCATGTACAGCACGTCACCATAATCTAGTATTGGCATGAATGTTGCAGCTACTAATGTTCTCCTGGCTTTGCATGAGAAGCAGGATTTGTTTCTGAAGAAGAAACCTAGCTTCAGTTTGAGTTTAGTGGCCATTTTGGAGATGTGGGTTTTAAAAGACAGTTCAGTGTCAATGTTGAAACCTAGATATTTGTAGGTGGAGACCATTTCTATTTGTTTTCCCTCTTGGGTTCCAATTTGAGGTGGGTTCTCTGGTTGCTGCTTTCTGTTGGCAAGAACCATGAACTTGCTTTTGTCGGCATTTAGGACCAGTCTAAGTTTTTGCAGCCGTGACTGAATAATATTAAAAGCATCCTGAAGAGAGGTGAAAGCTTGGCTGAGGGAGGAAGAACAGCAATAGATGATGGTGTCATCTGCGTAATAATGGTGGGAGGCATTTGACAGATCACTGCAAAGATCGTTGATGTATAGGGAGAAAAGAATGGGACCCAAGACAGAACCCTGTGGCACCCCTTTCACAACATCTAAGAAAGTAGAGGAGGATCCGGCTACATGAACAGACTGCGTTCTGTCAGTTAGGTAGTTGGTGAACCAGGAGACTGCAAGTTTTGATAGACCAGAGTGTTCCAGGATGTTTGTCAATAGTCTGTGATCAACTGTATCAAATGCCTTGGACAGGTCTATAAATAGGGCAACACAGAATTGTTTGCAGTCCAGGGCATGTATGATGTCATTTAATACTTTGAGAACTGTAGTGACGGTGCTGTGTTGTTTTCTGAATCCTGACTGGAATTGTGATAGAATATGGTTTGATTGTAGGAAATCAGTTAGCTGATCACAGAGAAGTCTTTCGAACAGTTTGGCAAGAATGCATAATTTTGAAATTTAAAGATATTTTAAAATGAATTTCATAAGATATCTGAAACTGATTTATGACTAGTCATATTAGATATTTAAGATATCTTGAATTACATTTTGACTAGTCATAAATAAATTTCAGATGTCTAAAAATACATTTAAGATATCTTAAATAATGACTTAATTTAAGATATCTTTAATTGTAATTTTTTTTTTTCATTCAACCTTTATTTAGTCAGGTAAATCTCATTGAGCCTCGTGGACTCATTTACAAAAGCGACCTGCTACAAACTAAAGACTGATGACAACAGCAATGGTAGAATTTCCTTAAACAATAAAAACATAAGAGAGAAATACAGATTTTTTTTTAAACAAAGTATCAAAAACTAGCAAAACATTATTTAGATGTATAAAATCAAGAACAAGAACATATCTGCATTGGGTTTTGCCAGGATTCCAACAGATTCTTAAAACCATTTAGAGAGGTCAGGGCCGAGAGCTTCAGATCTTTTTGTAAGATATTTCATGAAGCAGGAGCAGAGAAGGCCCTTTTTCCAAGTTCAGTCCTCACTGACGGAACACTGCAGGTGATCATGTCCTGAGGTCGCACGCTGTAGCTGCACTCACGCAGAGACATGTAGGAGGAGATGTATGAGGGCAGCAGACCAAGAAGTGATTCAATTATATAATAATAATTGTGACTAGTCAGAACTAAAATCAAGATATGTTGAAAGCAAATTATGACTAGTCAAAATGAACTTTGATATATCTAGAATTGTATTTATGACTAGTCAAAATTCATTTCAAGATATCTTAAGTTGAAGCCTCCATTCAACTCAGTGGTAAATCTGACGTCATTTAGACTAGTCAGAATGTAATATAAAAATTTTGACTAGTCAAAATATAATTAAAGATATCTTAAATAGCTATTATGACTACTGTAGTCATAAATCAATTTCAGATATCTAAAAATACATTTAAGGCATCTTAAATGACGTAATTTAAGATATCTTTAATTGTAATTATGACTAGTCAGAACTAAAATCGAGATATCTTGAAAGCAAATTATGACTAGTCAAAATTAACTTTGAGATATCTAGAATTGTATTTATGACTAGTCAAAATTCATTTCAAGATATCTAGGAGCCAAGATGGTCTAGTGGCAGGGCTTCCGACTTGGGACCCGAAGGACGCGGGTTCGCGCCCCGGCCACTACACACCTTGGGGTGTCTATGAGTGCACACCTAATTCTCCAGCTCCCTGGGTGCTTTCTATGGCTGCTCACTGCACCACCTGGTGGTGGTTGGGTTAAATGCAGAGATGAATTTCATCTGTGTATGGGAAACATACACAGATGACAAAAAAGGACATTATTATTATTATTATTATTATTATTAAATTGAAGCCTCCATTCAACTCAGTGGTAAATCTGACATCATTTAGACTACCAGTAGTTAGAGATATCTCAAATAAAAATTTTGACTAGTCAAAATATAATTAAAGATATCTTAATAGCTATTGACTACTGTAGTCATAAATCAATTTCAGATATCTGGAATGCAAGAGTCGTGAATCCGATTTTATGGGCTTGCCAAAGTTAGTGTGCTTGCCTGCTGCAGCGTAAGAGTACTGTAAATATACGTGTTAAACATCTGCTGCTGTCAAGAGCGGCTCCTTTTGAGTAAGATAAAGCGAGAATAATTTTCTCCTACAATAAAAAAATAACCAGTAATTAGAACAATAAACCAATGTGCTATAAAAAATAATGGCCAGTAGCTGTCAAATTATTTGGCAATGCAGCCATGTACGGTAACTTTTATGCTCAAACACAAGAGATGATAAAACCAGATGTTCTTGCAAAAGTCATATCAAAATGTATTAAGCACTTTACAAAGAACAGGTCATCACAAACAAAACAATTTTCTTCTCAATTAAACCCACCAAAATATATAATTTGTCTTAGAATGCATCCAATACCTGTATTCACATTTTTAAAACAAATAAAAATCAATTCAAGGGTAGCAGTTGACACGTTCACATGCAAATAAGTGGTCGCAGTTTTATTAAATGATGCAACTTTTACTCATCCTGGACATGAGAAGAAAATGAATTTTCATCAAGATAACAACAAAGACAATACTGTAGATGAGTTACTTTGACAGCGACGGCCATGAGGAGGGCTGTGAAATGTTCAGAGGTAATGAATACTGTGAAATACTAAAACACACACACCATCCATTCACCCACAGATTTATAATCAGGCCCAGGATGGTTCCATCAGGAGTCCTCAGTGGAGACGTCCATCCTCTGAGGATATACGATTGGGAGTCCGTTGGCGGTTACCATGGCAGCCAGAGGTGAGATGGACCGGTGTGTGAAAGAAGCTGTTCTGTGGGATTCTGCAACCTTTGGGGGTGGTCATCAGAGGCTGCACATCAGACAGAAGTCAGGTAAAGTGCTAAAGTTTGACCAACATGTATTTTTATTTCAAATGTTGTATACTGAAGGAATGTGCTGGTGAAGATTCTCAGACGTCCAGGACATGATAAAATCAAAAAAGGCGTTCATTACAGAACAACTGGACTTTATTTGTAAGGAATACTTTATACTGAAGGAATATTGAGTAAAATATTTGCTCCAAAGATTTTTAAAAGCCCTGAACTTAATGCCCCAGTTTATTTCAAAACAAACTGTGACCTGCACTGTCTAATTTCCCAATGAATCAACTAAAATACTTAAATACTGAATATGTAATGGGCCAGCAAATTCAGAGGTGGCATTTTTTAAATTAATTTTATAGAGATTATAGTTGTTATAAACTGCATCTATTTATTAAATGCTGAGTTTAAAATTTATTGATATATTCAACTGAATTTTTCTCACATCATTGTAAAAACTTGAAGCCCTAAATGGGTTTAAACATTCTCTGAATAGTGAAAATGTAGAAGTAATCCACTTGTACGTGTTGCACATTGATCAGCGTCACCTGCTGTCCAGGCACTGTGTGCTGGATGGACACAGCGGACACAGGTTTGACTAACACCATCCCTCTCTGCTGCAGAGCGTTGCTTTGTTCTGGAGTCTGTGAAGGCATTTCCAGAACTGGAGATCGGGCCGAGATTCTGCAGGGTGAAGTTCAAGATGGTGGGACTCGGGCTGTAGAGGGACTGCTGGGTGGCGAGCAGAGAGGCAGCTGCAGGTCTGTTTAGATTAAGGTTGGAGGGCGTCAACTCCTGGGCTGGAGCCTGCTGACAAAATAATAATAATAATAATAATAATAATAATAATAATAATAATATATATATATATGTATATATATATGTATA